>VMTU01000274.1:0-66951 GCA_016759055.1 Paramecium bursaria | reverse complement strand
TAAATCAATATTTGAGCAATAATTCCTTATTTACAAGTAATTATTATCTAATAATAATTTATAGATCGATCAATCATCCTCTAGACAAGTTTATACAAGAATGATGGAATTTTAATTAATTTTAATCAAAAACAGGCATAAATATTTTTAGAATCAAATCAACAGACAAATATAAAATTCATAACAGATATGATGCCCAGATTCATTTAGAATGTTCATAGCTAATTATTTAAGAATTTCATTGAAAAAGGAGAATCCCAACTGTAAATTCGAGGATAAAATTCATTTTATATTAATACGGAAGGTTATTTGAAGCCTTGTTATATTAATTTGGGTCCTATATTGTTACAATAAGGCATAATCTCAACCATTTTAACATAAGATCAAAAACAGATAGATTATGTCCTATTTGATTTGGATGGAACAATCATAGGATTGACATAAAAGTATTAACACAAATTAAATAAATTCAGTAAGAAATTTGATGACATTAGAAATAGGAAAATATAGGAATTTGTTAATATTAATGATTTAATATAATTGTTAAAATAAGAAATCCACAATAATAACAATTATCAAATCGACAATCAAGTAATAGAATGGAAAATAACGATGTATAAGACCCAAGACAGTGAATTGAATAAAACTTCAGAATATGACTTCTCTTAAAAATCTGATCGATTTGATATCAATGGCATAAAAATACCTTTAATGAACTATTCATAAATAAATAAATACTTTTCAATAACAAAAAGCACAAATAACTCCTTAATCATAAATTTGAAGATTATTTTATATTTTAAGCAAATACATGATTATCATTACTTCATGATTCAAATATAGGATTTTTTGTACTAAGATAAATAATCAATTAAAAAACTAAAATCTATTAAATCAATTCAACAATTTAATGAAATTCCTCTAAATGACAATATTAATACTGAAAGAAGTCACTACCATGAGGATTAGTTACAAATAAAATAAATAAATAGTTACAATTAATAATTCGTTCTGGAGAATTACTTTATGGAATTAACTAGGCAGATAGAAGAATAAACTCAAAAACCTCACATGTTTGTAAATTCATCAAGAAATCCTATATTTTCCTCAAGAATATCTAATAGACACTTGATATTAGATAATTCACAATCATAATCACAAATAAAACTCAAACGAGAGTCTATATTACCAAAACAAGTCATTTAATACGATGACATCAACGAAATTAACTTAATTGAAATAGACCTGAGAAATATAGAAAAACAGGTAGATTAAGTTTATGAATAAAAAATTAATAAATAATCAATTGATATCTAAAAATCTAAAAGTTAAGATAACTCAAAGGAGGTAGTGTAGTATACTATTAATAACCAATCCTTAAGCTCAGTGACAACCACTAAATTCAATCGAATAAGTGAAATTAATGATAAAATAATAAGTCAAAAAGTTTCAAGGTTGACATTAATTTATATATTTTTAGCCTCATTCTATGTAGGCCTTAACTTATTAGAAATATTACTCAATCAAGGTTTAATAAATTAGCAAACAACATTTTTCCTAAACAAATTGAGTACTTTGTATCCTTCCTAAGGAATGACGTTTTATACTAGCAGTTGGATTTCCATGTAATGGGTTGAATTGCTTTAATAATAGAATTTCACCAAATATAGCCCATTTTTAGAAAGTAGGAAACAAGGTTAACTGGCCTACACTAATAGAGCTGTTGGAGTAGGATGGTTTTCGGCAGTAACATAATTGTGTCGTTCGTAATAAAAAAATAACATATCATTCAATATTACTTATTTGGGATACTTTAATGATGATTGCTACAGCATTTATTAGTCCTTTCTTAACGAGCAAAAAGTTATGTATGAAAAGAATAAAAATAATGTTAAATTTGATTTTTCGGCCCTCAAGGGAGATCAAGTTATAAGAAAAACGATGCTTCCTGCATTTAAATTGTAAGATTAAGTTATTGACATAGGAATTAATTTAATCAAAGATTAATAATCATAGACAATTCCCAAATTTTTACTCTTACTAATAATATTTATTATTTTACTTTTCTCTCTACTTATTATTATTATTTATGTTATGATCCAAAACAATAAAAGTATAAATAGTATTACTAATTATATAATTAATTAAAAATTGCAGGATATGATATAATAATTGACTGGATTAGTCTTAATAAGGGATTTGTTAAAAGGAAGTAATGATACTTTTTGGTGGTCGGAAAACTACTCTAATTACACTTCAATTGATAGTGATATCACCCTTAATAATAATTAATAGAACTCGTAAAACATATAAAGAAAGAGATAGCACAAATATCGAGATTATGCAAGTATTAGTTAAGTAATTGTTTAAATATTTTTAATGGTTTTATTTCTTTTAATCGGCTACTATGTTTTTCTTATTGATTATAACTAGTTCACTCCTAGCTTGAATATAACTTATAGCTTTTTTAAATTTAAAATGAGACTTGACTTTACTATCTAACTAGGTGCGATTATAAAAACTGAAAAATTCATAGACTTCAACTATAATGTTTAGTTTGATGAAAAAGATACCATTTAAACATTTAAGGAACTGGTTGAATTTGCTTTACCAGCTATGTAAAATATAACTAAAAATTTATTCCAAATTGATAATACCTAATTTATTATATTACAAACTCTTAATGATAATCTATGTATAAACTTTGGCGCATCACTTCCATTTTGTTAAATAAATAAAATAAAATTGGAATTCTCTCCCATAGATAACTATTAGAATTTAATAGATAAAGGGATAATAGGAATATTAGCCTAGCTTACATAATATGTCTAATAAGAGTTTAGTTACGAATTTTAAAATCTTAAATATAGTACAGACTACACTCAAATGATTAAAATAGTGAACTCATAAATGTATCACAATCTATTTCAACAATATTTGATGGATCTAGAGGTATCATTATATTATTTGTTTTCATATTTTCAAAAAATGAATACAGAATTGAATAACAAAATAATTAATGATCTTTTTAATTATAATTATATTGTTGGACCTATGTATAAATTAATTTATTTTAGAATTATTGGAGTCCAGACTTTGATTTTTATTTACTACATAACTAAAAAGTATTAATAGAGTTATTAGTATAAATTAATGCTAACAATAGTACCATATTCAAAGTTATAGGAAAAAAATGTATAATAATAAATATTGTATATCCTAAAATAACTCGAGTGACTGGAGTATAAACAAATTCCAAAATATTTAACACAATAATATTTATAATAAAAAAATATTTAATATATTCTATTTCAATGAGGTCAGCGGTTTATCTGAATGGTTCAAAATTATAGACCAACTCTCGAACTATAGCACAAATTTCAATGGAATTGAGGAAATAAATTTAGGATGACTTTCTCATATATTTTGATGATAAGAATCTATTTTCAGGAAATGAGGAGTTACAATAGGTGTAAGGCAAACTCAACATATTTTAATCAAAATATATTTTGAAAGTGTCTGAAGATTTCGAAAGGCTTAAAAGGGAAGGTGAAATAAAATTAAATGAATTGAAGGCACTACAAGTCAGATTTGTAAAATAAGAGGAGTCATTCGAAAATGAGTAAAAAGTGCTTTCTGAAATATTCTAATTTGAGATTAACATCCTAAAGTAATAAATAAGCAAATTTGACGAGAAAGAGAATCAATATTTTCAAAAGATTGAAAATCTGAAAAAGAAATAAGTTGAATTAGAATTATTGCTTGAGAAAACAAATAAAAATGTTTAAAACAACTAACTAATTAAAGACTCAGACTGTTAAGAAAAGGGAAAACAAAATGTTCTTAGTCAGCTTAGTTAGCAAATCACTGATTTGAGAACTAAAAATAAATAATTATAAATAGAAATAGAAAAAAAAAATTAAGAAAGCGTAATAATTAAAAATTCTAAGTAAGTAGTTGATAATAAACATGAATACCTGAAGTAATAAATAGAGCAAATGGAGTAGTTAAGAACTTCAAAGGACCAAGAATTATTTATAAAAAATTAAGAACTCAATCATCTTAGGGAAACCTGTGAGAAGCTCCAAGAACAGATTGATAATCCAAAAGGGCCTACCTAATCCTAAATATTTAGGAATAATAATGAAACAAATTAGTTGAGAGTTAAATTAGAAAACCTGAAGGAAGATTTATTGAAAAAAACAAAAGAACTTGCTGCTGAAAAACAACTTTATGAGAATTAAAGAGATTTTGGTTTTAACTTACAAAGAAACATAAAGGAAGAATAACAAAAATCAGTTAATCTTTAAAAACTCCTTGAACAAAGAAAGGAGGAGTTAGAGAAACTATAGGAAATCCAAAAATAGAATTAAATAGAATTAGATGCAAATAGACAATCGTTATAGTAGTATGCTTAAATTAAAGAAGAATTGGAAAAGAAAATAATTAAAGTAAAATAAAAGAGTATTAAAATAAAAGAAAATTTAGAACAATAAGTAAAAGATTGTGCAAGATTTATAGATAATTTGAAAGTTCAAATCAAAGAAAAAGATGACAAAATAAAATTATTGGAGGAATAAATTAAAGTAATGAAGACTCAAGGTAATAATTTGGAAGAAGTTAATGTTTTAGAATAATAGAAAACTAAATTGGTTACTGAGCAGTAAAATTTAGTAAAGAGTTAATAGGATTATCAAAAAAATTTGGATTAAAATAAGTAGTTCTTGTTTGAGATAGGTGAAGTAGTTGATGTGGCAAATTAGATTAATGATGAAAACAATGCAGTGCAAGAATTTATTCTAAAAAGATAAATGAAGGCTTAATAGGAATTAGAGGAAATAAAGAAATAGACAAAAGAGAGACAGAGGATTAAAAAGGAATAGGAAGAAGAAAACAAAAGGTTATATAATGAATTATACAAGATTAAAAAATCGAAACTCGAGGAAGGTATTTTATAATAAATAAATCTAGATCTTCGTAAAAAATGTAAGGAAATATCGGATATGCAAATATGCTTTGTAATTGACACCACTGGCTCTATGTAAAGCTATTTAGAATAAACAGTAAATTGTGTATAAACTTGCATAACAACAATTAATAAATAGCTTAATCGCGAAATAAGATGGGCAATCGCGACATATAAGGACTTTGATTGGAAAGAACCTTATGATTATTTAGGTTTTACAAAAGATTAGATTGAATTATTAAATTTTAGCAAAAGAATCACATGCCAAGGAGGAGGAGATGCTGCAGAAGATGTGGAGGGTGGATTAAATATCGTTTTAGATTAAAATAAAATTAACTGGACGCAACCAATTAAGGTCTGTATTTTGATAGCTGACTCCTCTTGTCATGGCAAAAGATACACAAGTGGCTCTGATGATCATCCTGATTACGATATAGAGCCTCTGCTCATAAAAATGATGCAAGCTGGAATATCTTTAATAGGGGTTAAATTAAACAATTCAACAGATCAGATGTATTCAGAATTTTAATAAGTTTAATATATATTATATATTAGATTTATAAAAGTCAAAATCGAGAGGAATTATTAGATATATTTGATTTATAAAACAAGGAGGTTTCAACATTGTGGAAAGAATTTTCTCTAGCAATTACCTAAATATCAATGAAACAAGCTACACAAAATAAAAACACCATGAATAGAAATATTGATTTAGGAGCTAATAAGATAGGTAGTATGTAAGCGTTAATTGAAAAACTTAAAGACCCCACTAAATTTGAGGAAGTTAGCCAACCGAAAGATGTAATTCTTGAGGTTATAAGAATTGAACTAAAATAAGAAGACATTAACACTTAGGTAAGAGAATTAGTAAACCCAAAAATTGAATTAATATAATCAAGTAGCCTAGGTACTTGGTAATGTAAGATGTCTAAACAACCTTTTGCAAAAGGGTAAAACAAATCGGTGTATGTTATGAGAAAATAAAATAATTAAGAGGAAGTTTATGTGCTTAAAGGGTTGCTAAAGTAAATTATAATATATATTGTTAGTGGAGATGCTTACCCCTCTTTAGAAACAGCCAATAGAGAGTGTTTCAGTCACTTGGTAGCTAAATTCCTGATGGAAGAATTTAAGAAATGTTTAGTAAAACAAAATATAAATCATCCTTAAGTGATTTACTCAGATATATTAATTTTAAAGGAGGCAAAAGGTATGATTTTCATAGAATAAAGACAAATATTGGATAGCGGAGAGATACTTTAGAGGTGAATTCGAAAAATATAATTCTAATTTTGGATATATCAATGAAAAAATTACAGATCTGAATCACTTCGCCCAGGGTTATAGTTTATTCACTCTATAATTCTGTGAATATTCCTAGATGATAGTTGATATTTAGGGTGTTGGTAACTATTGGACAGATCCTGCAATCAATACAAAATTGGGTAAAATAAAATAATATATTTTATAGGTGGATTTGATGTTACTGATATGGGATAGGACGGCCTATCTATGTACTTAATTAATAAGGAAATTGATGAATTCAAAGGTTTGGGACTTAAATACAAAATTAATTGAGTAATTAAATTTATTAAAACATAATGATTAATTAAATGAAGATTAGGTTATCGATATGGGATTTCTAAAAAGATGCCAATAATGTTAAAGATGAATTCCTTTCTATAACAAATGACTAAAGAAAAATGACTATGATTTAATTTCACGATATGCTTATTCAACGCTTCTTTAATACTAAAACATAATTAATTCTATTTCAAGGAAGGCCAATTAAAATTGATTAATCTACTGTGATGGATGTATTCGGTCTCTAATCAGTCACAATCAAAGTTTAAGGAGTTTAATATGAAATTAGCCCGATAAAACTGCCGTTGCATGTATTTTAGGAATCTTAAGTCGCTAATATGTCTGATTTAAATAGATAGTTTTATTAGAAGCGAATGAATGAGGTTAACATAAAGAGAGTCAAGGAAATTAAATTGAATTTGGAAAAATAAAATATAATTAAAAATAGGCCTAGATTATGTTATGTAATTGATATAACAAAATCGATGAATTAACACAAAAAATAAATCATGCAAATAGTGAAGCAAACTCGAATGAACTTAAACAACGCAGATTTCTCGCTGGTACTATATAAAGATGTAGGGCAAAAATAATAGAATGGAAAATATACTGGAATGGACTTTCCCAACCTGCCAAGTCATATTAAAAATATAATAAAACACTCTATATATGAAGGAGGTGACGATGAGCCTGATGATTTGAATGGAGCATTAGAGCAAGCACTATCCTATAAATGGATAAAAGAAACTTAAATAAAAGATTTAAATTAACAAATAATTGTTATCACCGATTCTCCCTGTCATGGTAAAAAGTATCACCATTTATTTGATGACTATCCAGATAAGGATCTGACCTAGGTTATTGAGTAAATTAAGGAATACAAAATAAGTCTAACTGTTTATACTTTTAACTAAACAACAGATCTAATGATTTAATAAATGAGAAAGCATTTCTCAATGCATGGCGATCTCTTTAGACACATAGAGGTTAGTAAAATGTATGATATAAGTGAAATAGATAATTAAATAACGCAGGCATAATCAATTCAGAGGCCTGTGTCCTCCTTCTTACAAAACCCTAATATATTAAACTAGTTATATGAAAAGCTAGTTCTAGAAAATAGTCTAGCAAAAATTAATAACATCCACATGGACTTAAGAGCAGGTACTAAAATGAATTATCATCTTGCATTTAACACACTAGAAGAAGTTTTGAAGGCATATGATTAAGGATAATCCATCGTTAACTTAAATGATGACTGTTAAATTCAAGTTAGAATAAGCTTTGTGTTCGTCAATAATGGAGATGATAAAATATACTTACTATAATCAAATGCTTTGGAGTAAAATAAAATATATTTTACTAAAACTAAACAATTAAGGGTAAGTTTAAAAGAAGCCATGAATGTAATAACCACTCATTAGATAGCAAAAGAATTATTATAAGAATTTAAGAAAAGATAAGAAAAAACTACTTGTACTTAAAAATATCCCCTCCCTGATGTTGAGTTTTCAGACCTAATCCTAATAAAACTAGATTCAGCGGAAGAGTACATAGTCTGTGAAGAATTTTATCCATTCCCTTATGTAGAATTCAACACATAAAGAGATGATAAAATTACTTTAAGCACTCAAGATCAAAGTCATATAAATTAGTTTTTACAACATTTTACTCACGAGAGTGTGGGATTAACTGAAAATCATAAAACTATGGTTATTAATTTGGTTGGATTTAGATCTGAATAAAAAACAATACTAACTGATCCTCACCTTTTAAATTTTAATAATGACATAGATACAATAAAGTAATCCATTCATATTATAATTAGTCAACATGAGGAGTAATTTGAAGAATTGAATTTGGAGAGATTTTATTCCATCTATGAATGATAGAAATATAATTATAAATTTATGATTTAATTTAAAGAATTCTAAATCGAAATCAATCACCCTGGTATTCCCAATAAATTGACAAAAAAATATGATAAAAATATCAGTGTAGGGATGATGAAGTAATTTCTCAAAGAGGAGTTTTATCTAAGCGGAGTTATAGAAATAGAATTTTAATTACCCACAGGGCTGATGTTGAAAGATGATAAAATTATAGATAAAATATATTACTCGAATCTGAAAGCAATAATACAGTAAGCTTAAAACTCAGAAGATAATTAAGGAGTAGATTCGATGAGATTGAAGTCCATATTAGAATAGATTTCATCAAGATAAAAGTTCATTTAAGTCCTATCAATCACAAATTTTTCGAGGTATTAGTCCCTTTTTTATGAAAGTTTAAAGTTGAGCGATGAGTTTTTAATGTTCAGAAAATCAATTATTGATTACTATTATTAAAATGATCCGAATAGAATGGAATTTGCAGAGATAAATACATAAGTGGAAAATAAAAATATGAAATTCATGAAATTCAAGGAATTCATGGACTTTACCACTAATCTGTATCCTTTCTCCAATCAACCATTTTTATAGAAGGCTCTTCCTTAGATTTTTTAAATTAGATGGGAATCCATTTATAAATTAGTTATTATATTTACAGATTCCTAATGGTGTGAAATCTTCCAATCGATTAGAGATTTATATCAAATGGGATTTAGATTACTATTTGTATCATTCTCTGATATTAACCTCCAATGGCTTCAGGGTATGTCAAATGCTTATACTGTTGTAAATGCTGTAAATTGTGATTTTAAAGATAAAGAATTGCTTAAAGTTATCTAAGGGACAGTTTGTTAAACTTTAACACAAGTTCTCACCCCTAATAAGGATACAACCTATAAAATTTAAACAATGAACACTTTATTTGTAGCTAAATCAACTGTTAAGGTTAAATTTAACAATGATGCAATATAAGATGAAAATGGGCTTATTACAGAGACTATGTAATATTTCATTCCCAAAATTGAAAACAGATAAAATTTGGACAAAATCTTAAAAAACAAAAGTTAAATCAAAATAAATCTCATTCAAGACAAAGATAGAGAGATCAAATATTCTCAGAGAATTTTCGGTAAAGGATCTTTGAAAGAAGTGTATGAGTGTTTCATAAATAATTAGAATTATGTTCTAAAATAACCTCTAAAGTCTGATGGATTCAAATCTGAAGAAGATGTGATCTCTGAAATTAAAAATCACCTTCTAGCTTATGAAATATTTGCAGCGTTTTACTAATAATTGTTTGCAAAAAATGAAAAAATAAAAGTGGGATTTGCAGAAATTTTCGTGTTAAAAAATTATTAAGGTAAATACTTTATCTTAGAACCTAAATACAATGGAGATGTTCTAAAATTTAATAGTAATGGTGGCTTCATTAGAGATGAAATCGATCATTTCAATCAGATATCTTAGGCATTTAGTGTGTTTTCATATATTTATAGTTATGAAAATTATATGGTGCTGGATTTGCAAGGTTTCTTGGAAGGATAACATCTAACCTTGTCAGATCCTGCAGTATAGACATTTAGAAGTAAAAAATATTTTTTATTTTATAAGATGATTTTTCAACCACAGACTTAGGTAAGCCATCTTGCGATCAGTTTTTAGCCTAATGGGATAATAAAAAGAGAATCGGATCAGAATATCTCCAAATATTAAAAATATTATGAATAATAATCAAAAAGATAAACCACAATTTATTATAATATATATTTAATCTATTTATGTCATCCCACATGCAACTTAATATAAGTATCAATGACGAAATGATGAATATACAATCCAAAGAAACTTAGCTTATTAATATTTTAAATAAGATAAAGGCTGCTAAACAATTAGAATAAAATTTGTATCCAACCTAAAATTTTTAATTGATCGATGATAAAACTTTTGTTTCAAAATTAAAAGGATAGATTGACATCTTTACATTTGATCATTTGCTAAAAAAGTATCAAAAGTAAAATATTCTTATAATTAGGCTCTTATAAAATGGCTAATAATCATAATAGAAGTATGTACAACAGTAATAACAATAAGATGATACCATATTCATAATGCCAGCAAAACCACAGCAATAATAGTATAGTTAATCGTAAAATATCTCTTAACTTTAACAACTTGAAATGATGACTATACAGAATGAATTATAAATATGCAAATAAAATTTGACTAATTCATAAAGGAAATCCGATGAATATTTATAAGAACTTAATGATTATAAGAGATAGTTTTAGAATTTAAGGCTACAAGTTAGCCAACTTGAATTCGAAAAGCAAAGAAATTTGGATGACCTTAAAAAGTAGGAAAATAAAAATGATCAATAAGATAAATACATAAAGGAGCTTTCATAAAAAGTTATGTAAAGTGAAGGATATAAAGTTGAATAGTTAATTAAATCCAATAACTCGTCTCAATACAATCAATCAGTTTTTGATAATTTGAAATATCAATATGAAGAAATGATAAAAAGTCTGAACAAAAAGATTGATGAATAAAACATCTAATTAGATAAAAAAGAGAAGGAGTACTTAGAACTAAAGTAATAAAAAAAGAATTCTAATATATAACAAATTGTTTTGGAATAAAAATAAGACTCAAATAACAATTATGAAATTAGAAAATTAACTGACGACTTGAATGTCTAACAATAAAAATTCAACAACCTAGATGACCAATACTAGAAACTAGTTAAAGAAAATGCTTAATTAAAAGCCTCAATATAAGAATTTGATACAAAAAAGTTTTAGTTATAAAATGATGTAAAAAATAAAGAATTTGAAGTTGAGCAGAAGAAAATCTTATTGGAAGAATAAGTTAATATTAATAAGAAATAAGAAACTCTTTATTCAATACTCACCAACCAATACAATGATTTAGTATAAAAAACCAAAGATTCCGAACAAAAATATTCCTAAAATATTGCAAATCTTGAAGAGAGGCTAATAAAGATAAAAAGCAAACAAATGACCGGTATGAAGTTAATTATATTCATAGAACAAAAAGTAAAAGAAAATTTAGATGAACTTTTAGGTCATATAAAATAAAATATGATGCCTTCACAAAAAATTGATAATTTCGCCTAATAACAGTATGAAATATTGAGAAGGTAAAATGAAAAATAGAGTGAAATTGATAGATAAAAAACTGAATAAAAATAAAAAACCTTAGATTTACAAAGAGCCCAATAAAAGGAATTAGAAGAGCAGGCATTAAAATAAATATAGGAAAAAAAGGCTATTAAGAATGAAAATATGATATGTATATAATTTAATTTATTAGCTAGAAAACTAAATTAAAGCCTAAAAAACTCATGGTTCTATAGATATATGCTTTGTAGTCGACTGCACCTAGTCGATGGATCCTCATAAAGAAAATGTTATAAAATGCATAAATTAAGCAATAACACTAATAAAAAAATCAACTAATAGGGATTGTAATTGGGCATCAGTAGCCTACAAAGATGTCGATTATCTATAAGCAACAAACGAGAAACAATATCCTTAATAAGACTTCAAATCGGATCCTTCCTATGTAACTTACTTTCTTAAAAACCAAAAGTGTGCTGGAGGGGCTGACCTGGCTGAAGATTTATAATTAGGTTTGAGATAAGCAGCTAATCTTTCATGGAAAAGTGTTTTTAGGGTAGTGATGGTTATTACAGATGCTCCTTGTCATGGAGAAAAATATTACGACTCAGTTTCAGATAACTAACCTGACAAAACTATTGAAGATGAACTGGATATGTTGATAAAATAAAAAATTTTCCTTATTGGAATTAATTTGCCAACAAGTAAAGGAGCTTACCAAAAATTATATACAAAAAAAATGTTTGATTATTTCAAATAATATTTTTCATCGAAAGGATGTCTGAATAAAATTGAAATTTTGGATTATGATGGAGAAAATAATGATAATATGTTTATTAGATTCACTGGTCTTTTAAAACAAGCAGCAGAGTCATTGACTCAAGTCACAAATAGAAATACAAAGACAAAAAATGCAAAGCCAGATATTATTTTAATGGATGGAAAAAAGCAATAAATAAACCAAAACTCTGATGGAGCAGTAGAGGCTTTGTGTAAGAAAATGCCAGATCCTACACAGTTTGATAAAATGGCAGATATTAAAGTCAAATAGTGTAAGTTTACGGTCTACAGATCAGAATTCAAATTGGTTGCATTCGAAAGATGCATTAACAAAATTTGGACGCTAGGAAATAACAAGGATGATTATAACATTTAAAAAGAAGACAATTAATGGGATTGTGTTAGGACTTGGATTCATTTTGCAGAAGGCTAAATGAAAAAGGTTTATTTAATGAAAAGATTCAACAGAGAATAAGAAGTTTATGTAATTAAATCTCCTATCTCTGGATAACCCTATCAATCCTTTGATGAAGCGTTAAAAGAGTGTAGATCCCACTTAATTGCAAAACTATTTATGAAGAGATACAAGGAAACATGCATAGACATGAGAGAGGAAAAGAGAGTAAAAATTGAGGTTCCTTAGATTTAATATTCTGATTTCCTCATATTGGAGGAAGATGGAAAATGTATTAATATTTATTAGAATTAAATAGAATTCTGGATTGCAGAAAGATTCTTCAAAGGAGAATTTGTGAAATACAACAATAATAATGGATTTATTGATGATTCAAAGTCAAACATCAATAATTTCTCACAAGCCTTTTCAATGTTCACATATCATGAGAGTGAATCAACAATGATGATTTGTGATATTCAAGGAATTGGACCTTATTTCACAGATCCTGCAATAAATACCAAACCGGGAGGATTTGATGAGACAGATATCGGAGAAGAAGGAATCAACAACTATTTAGTTAACTTGAGAGGCAAAAAAATAGGTTGTGAGTATCTAAACCTGTTAGATATTCCATATGATAAATGATTTATAGATTTAAAAACACATTTTAGTTAACAATATTTTGGGATTCTATTTAGTTTACTATTTTTACTCTAAAATTTTAGGATTTTTATTTTATTATCAAATTGAAAGATCTTTTCATTGGACAATACAATATAATATAAAATTTATATAATCATTATTTGACATTTATACTACTAGAATGCAAAATAGTAAGATGGATACAAGTGATCTAAACTAATCACATCAGCAACCTATCTAATTCATCCGATAATAATCGAAATAGGAAATACAATAAAATAATGAGATAGAGAAAAAAAATAAAATGCTTCAATGTAAATATAATAGTCTATTTAGAAAACATAAGAGATGCCTAGAGAACACATGGAGTGATTGAAATTTGCTTTGTTCTTGATTGTACTTAGTCAATGGATCCTCATATTAAAAATGCAATCGATTGCATAGAAATGGCTATAAAATTAATCAAAGAATAAACAAATAGAGAGTGCAGATGGGCAGCAGTTGCATACAAAGACGTTGATTATTTGAATGCTACAAAGAAATAATACTATCCCTAAATGGACTTTGTGGATAATCATCTTGAAGTGATGTAATTCATTAAGTCCCAAAAATGCTAAGGAGGAGTAGATACTGCGGAAGATTTATAACTAGCTTTTAAGCAAGCAGCTAATTTAGGATGGGAAAATCATTATCGAATAATAATGCTGGTAACTGATGCTCCTTGTCATGGAAAAAAGTATTCAAACAATGTTTCTGATGAATTACCAGATAGAACCATCGAAGCAGAACTAGACTTGCTCTTGATACAAAAAATCTATTTAATTTGTATAAATCTACCTCCACAATTGAAAGGTTAAGTGTATACTGAAATAATGTTTAAATACTTTAAATAATATTATGATCAGAAAGGTTTTGAAAATCATATTAAAGTGGTTGAATGTCAAAATATGAAATACAATGATCTACAATTCACATTTACCTAATCCTTATCATAAGCTACTCTTCAAATTACCTAAGTATTAGATCCAAATACATCGATTAAGCGATAGAGTAATTTTGATTTATAATTAAAAAGGTAAATAAGCAACAAAAGAAATGCTAGGTGCTGTAGAAGCATTATATAAGAAGCTTCCAGACCCTACGAGTTTTGATACATTTAACGGTATAACTGTTAAATGTTGCAAATTTGTTGTCTTCAGATGTGAATTTAAACCAGCAGTGATTTAAAGCAACATATAGTAAATTTGGAATGTTGGCAACACTAAGAATGATTATGAATTTGCAAAATAAAATAATCCCTGGGAGTGCATAAGGACTGAAACTCATTTCGCAGAAGGATAGATGAAGAAAGTTTATCTAATGAAAAAAGTAGATAGACCTTAAGAAGTATATGTTATCAAAGCCCCAATCACTGGTTCACCATATCAATCATTCTAAGAGGCATATAAAGAATGTAGATCTCATTTAGTAGCTAAAATATTCATGAAAAAATTTAGAGATTTGTGTTTTGAATCAAAATCAGAAAAAAATAGTCAATTAGAAATTCCTCCAATTTAGTATTCTGATTTTTTAATTTTAGAAGAGGAAGGAAAATGTAGTTTATACATATTATAATAGCTGCCTGGTGGATAGCAGAAAGGTTCTTCAAAGGTGAATTTGTTAAATATAACAATAATAATGGATATATAAAAGACACATAAGATATGTTTAATTAGTTTTCATAGGCCTTCACAATTTTCACTTATTTTTAAAGCGAAGGCACGATGATGATTTGTGATGTCCAGGGAATGGGACAATACTTTACTGATCCAGCTATTAATACTAAAAAAGGAGGGTTCGATGATACCGATATAGGCTTAAATGGAATCAAAAACTATCTCGTAAATTTTATAGGAAAGAGTTTAGGTAAAGAGTATCTGGAACTTTTAAACATAAAAATCAATACATGATTTCTAATTTTATTATATAATTTTAAAATTATGTACTTTGATTAAAATGAACTTCCATCGTTGGTTATCTATGAATCATCTGATAATTAAGAGTCAATAATTATAGACTAATCTCAAGATCTTTAATTTTAATTAGTGAGAGTCAAGGTACAAGATGAAATTAAGTAAATTAGAGAATAAATAAAATCTACTAAAGATTCATATCATGAGTAAAATTTAAGAGTTTAACTCTAAACAAAAACAGAAATGTTAGACCTATTATATAAACTAATTAATTATGCTAAACTAAATAAAGATCTGACGAATTAGATTGATCAATTGAAACATGAATTAGAACAGAAGATCGTTGTTAAAAGCACTAGTAATTAAAGTTAGGATGATATAGCAACAAGGAGACTAAAAACTCAAATGAGTGAGCAAGAAATCGAATTTAGTTCAAGGATTAATCAACTTACTTATGAGAACACGTTGCTTAAGGATTAGATTTGTTAGCTTGAATAGCAAAATAAAAAGAAGGAACAAGCGATGGATGACTTAATGGAAGAGGCTGTTAAAGCTAAATAAATAATGCTTGATTAATTATAGCAGTTAAAATTAAAGTCAGATGAATTAAGTATATAATTCTAATTAACAAGAAATCAGGGAGTAATCCCTTAGCAATATGGAGCATTAATTGATGAGAAAATAGGCTGAACTTGATAATTTTGATCCAAATGCAGAAAGTATTGAGCTTTTTAGAGTTGATTCTCCTGAGTATATAAGCGATCTTTCTCAAACTGTTAAAATACCAGACATTTAGGAGAGTTTACGAAAATAAAGGATTTTCTAAAGCAAATAGTAATCATCAAGAATATTTTCACCTAATTGATTATTATTTTATTGCATTTAAACATTTAAATGCAATTTTATTATATTTATATATAGGATGGGAAATTGTAAATCTTTGTTAACTGTTCGACAGGATGAGATAGCAACCTATCAACCTGAATAAATAACACAAACTGTCAATGAAGAGCAAATAAATCGACTTCGCACTGAGTTCATTCCATTATACAATCCAGTTTAAATGGGAACCGAGCTTCTTCATGTAGTTCTGTAAATAGAAGCATAAAAAAAATAACCTGCAATCGCAAGAGCACCAATTGATTTGGTTTGTGTGGTTGATGTTAGCGGAAGTATGATGGGAAAGAAGTTATCTCTTGTTAAAGATTCTTTGAGGTTTATTTAAAAAATATTGAGTCCTGAAGATAGGATCTCACTTGTATCCTTTGATACTTAAGGAGATATAAGGATGGGTTGGATCAGAAATGTTCCAGAGAATAAACCATTAATTAAAGAATCGATTCTAAAGCTTCAAGCAAATGGAGGAACAAACATACTATCAGGAATAGATTTGGCTCTCTAATTAATGAAACGAAGAACCTAAAAAAATCCTGTTACGCTTATGTTTTTACTTTCTGATGGATAAGATACTAACAAGGATCTTTAAAAATGCATTCAAGAAAGAATTAAGACCCTTGATACTAAAGATGTTTGGGGGCTTAAAGTTTTTGGCTATGGAAGAGATCATGATTCCAAACAAATGGAAATGATTGCTTAATCAAAAAATGGGTCTTATACATTCATCTAAGATGTTTAGAAGGCATCAGAACACTTCATTCTTGCTATTAGTGGAATGCTTTCCCTTTATGACAAAAATATCAAGATACAAGTTAAACCTCTTAATGGAGTAGAAATTTAATAAATTTATGGAGAAGAAATAGGATGGAATAAGCTGAATGGCGACTACAGTATAGAATAAAATTACCTTCTTGATGGTTAATCCCAAGAATTTGCTATGAACATTAAGCTGCCTTAAAATAAATAACAAACTTATTAAGCATTATAATTGAACATAACAGGAGAGAATATAATTGATTCTAAAATATTTGAAAAATCAACAGTACTTACCTTGTAGTTTGATAATTAATAATCACTTCCAAATCAAATTGCTGAGCTATTTTTGTTTAAGGCAAAAGCATCAGATATTATAAGACAAGCTATACAATTATCAGAAAATTAGATGAATGATTAAGCAATATAATTGATAAACACAATAATAAATGAAATTGAAGGATCTGATTAAGTTTAGAATCCCATATTGTAACATTTACTCACAGATTTATAAAAATCCAAAGAAATGTGTAAGAAACAAACATTTTAGAAATAAGGCAAAGCATTTATGCTGAACAAACAAAGAAATCTAATTGTTTAGGGTTAGGACGAAATGGGTAATAAAAATATATAATATATTAGATTACTGTGATAATTGGAATGATGATCAAGTTAAAAATATGGAATAGTTCAAAAATGGGGAGCTGTGTTTAAGCATGTGTGAGTTTGAAGATTTAGGAAATGCTGACGATTTAAATGATTTGGTAAATGGCCCAAACCTCTACAAGTAGACAAGCGGTATGGGATCAGTTGAAAATCTAAGTGATGAAGAACAATAATAATAGAACTGATTTATTTATATTCAATTAATTCAAATAATATGTAAGAACAATAAATTTTAGAGATTTTGGGGGGCTTCTTATAGACAGATGAACCCTACCCATAATTATGTGATTTGTTTAGTTCGATATCACCTCAAACTGCTAAGGATATTTTTAATTTATACATTATTGATTTCATTAAGTGTGAGGATGATCATAAATCCACAGAGTTGATAATTTGCTTCTTTTACTATTGGATAAGTGATGATTACATTATAGAACTTATAGAATCACCCAATTACTAATTTCTAATCGATGCCTTGCAAATTAAGCATTATTAGAGCCCGCTATTGATTGATTAATTAGCTAAGAAAATTAAATCTGCCAACGACTAAATAGTTGAGTTTTAACTTCAATCCATTTTGCTACTCATGAAGGCGGACAAGACTACAGCTGATTAGATTTATAATCGTAATATGAAAATAATCTAGGAGTAATTTGTGATAAATAACCAAAATATTTTTTATC
This sequence comes from Paramecium bursaria, assembly GCA_016759055.1. Lineage (NCBI taxonomy): Eukaryota > Ciliophora > Oligohymenophorea > Peniculida > Parameciidae > Paramecium > Paramecium bursaria. Next base: position 48,599 of record VMTU01000274.1, on the reverse strand, counting down.
ACTACATTCAGACCTAGCTACTAAGTTTCTGTCATTTATCTGTTCAACAAAAAGCAAAACTTGATAAAATAGTTAATTTGATCGAAGAGAAAAGCAAGCCAATTCAGCCTGATTTACAAGCTCGTATTTAATAATACAACCAACTTTTGGATATTCAAAAGAAGAGTCAATAATAATAATAAACACTCACTAAATTCCTGAAAACAATAAAGAAAGTAAATTAGGAGACAATAAAAATCAACTTTGGGGCTTATTATTATAAAATGATATATATTTAGAATTTAGAATAAGTGAAACAAACTCTAGCTATGATTGAGGAAGAGTATAAAGACAATTACACATAATACGGTTAACAATTTTTTGAGATTATATGATTCATACTTATTTACTTTGAAATGACATGCTGCTTCTTATCGAAGAAAAACTCTAATCTAAATTATTCTATTTATTTTGTTCCTCTAACTTATTAATAAGTTCCAATAAATTTGCATTCTGGTTTCTAGCTGTAAATAGTTGTTTCTCCAGTATTTGTAATTTATTCGTATCCGATTATTAAGATTCTTAAAATTGTTGAAACTACTAAATCATTTATTATTTCAGATGTTGTTCTCTTTATTCTAAACTAATAATAATCTTTTGATATTCCTGAGATTATTATTAGTACTTAAGTTCATAATCCTTAATTATTTTACTTGGAGAAGCTGATGATTAGGTTAGTCTTTGTATTTCTTCTTTTAGATATATTATTTCTTATTCCTTTTATTTTGATAACTCAATCCATATCTGCGCTTACTCATTTACTTTGGAATTGTTCAATCCTTCGTTTCTATCAGTATGATTTGATTATCGACTAGAAAACCTTTATTCTGTTTTCTCCTTTAATTCTTTAAATTATAAATTAATCTGGTTTATCTATTCCTGATGTCTTTAAATTAGATCATCCTTCTCTTAATATGCTATTTAAATTTATCTCTTTAATTCTATTATTTATTAGTCTCTTTTTGCGACATCATTCTGAAGATTCTTAGTCAGAGCTTCATATGATTATATTTATGAAATATATTGATTAATCCTATTCTAGACATCATGACCTGTTAGTTTTAGAGTTTCATTAAGTTTGAATTAATCTAATTACTATTACAAGTCTTTAATGGTTTTTTATTCAAATGATTACTATTATTAGCTAACCACTGATCTCGATTCATTATCATACTGATTTCTAATTTGAAACAATTTATCTGTATATATTCTCTATTATTAGATTTTATCATCTTATAATTACTGAATCTATTCTAATAATTTTACCTGTTTATTTTCTAAGTTTTTAATTTTGTCTTAATATTGTAGGATTTATTATTGTAAATCAGATATATTTTATTCATATGCCTTAATTATTTCATTTTCCCCCCTTTTACTATCAAAAAAGCTATCTCTATTTGATGTGAAGGATTCAGATAGTAGGGATTATCTTCTTTTTTCCTATTCAAATATTTGTTAAGTTAGTAATGCATTCTGATTTGATAGTTACAGGATTTGTTGCTCCAATAGCTTTACTTAGTTAAATTTAGAGTTCTCATTATTCAATTATGAATTAATCCTTTGGGTAACTTGCTTTATTTCATTTTCTTATTACATTTTTATATTTTTTAAATCTTAAGAATATTAATCCTATAGCTGGATAATTTATTTTTATGACAAATCAAGTTATAAAGATAGTTTTCTGTAATCATCCTCCTTTTATTTTAATTGCTGCTACTAAAACTAAATGATTTGCTCTTATTCTTTGATTTTCAATTCTGAATTATGAAGGTTCTACCTTAATCCTCTAGTATCATCTTAGAGGTTAGGAATTTGCTTCTAGAATTCTGAGTATAAGGTTGTATATTTCACTAATTCTTTTTCTTTCTATTATAATTGTTATCCTAAATTTTAACATTATGATTCTTTAATAGAATACTAATGCTAAAGTTCACTATTTTCCTCATTTAGTTTATTTATCTTTTATTCAAGTCTATTTTTTATAGAATTATGAACTTCTTATATATTTTTATTCTCAATACCCAATTATGATATAATCTATTGTAAATCTTCTTACTTTTATGATGCTTATTTGGATTTTACTGATAATTAAAGATCTTAGAATTAAACTTTAGATTCCTTGATCTATTGCTAGTATTCATCAATTAATTTTTATTGATTATTTATGAGTTACTTCAGATTTTACACTTCTTATTCTTTTTACTTTATTTGATAATCTGCCTATCCTTCAATTCTTCTATACGTTGAAGTTTCCAGAATTTGTGATTCTCTTAAAGAAATATTACCTGAAGGATTATCCAATCTATCTCTAAGGATTCTATTTTCTTCAAGTAGCTTGTAATTCTCATCCATCATTCTTTGGAGGGATTCCTGTTAAGTGTATTTAAATTATTCAAAGAACTTTGTTAAATCTTAATATTGCTATTCAGTTTAGAAATATCTCTATTTATATTTCTCTAATTCTCCATATAGTAATACATTTTATTGTTTAAGTTCTTAACTTGGATCAACCTATGATTAAAGCCTTTGTCCTATTATTTTTTAATTAACAGATTTTAGTTCCTCATACAATCTTTAATTTTCATCAAGATAGAACTGATTAGTCTCTTTCATCTTACTTATCTATTATTCTAACTATTCAATATAGTTATTATTGAAATCTGGAATTTCTGCTTTCAACTCTAATTCTTGTTGAACAATCTACTTTGGTTAAAATTACTCGATAATAATTTCTTATGGAGCATTTTATTTGTTTCTGATTTCAATATCTTGTTGTTTTATAATTAATTGTAATTATTATATTTCTCTATTTAGATTGTTAATTTAAGTTGTATATTGCTTAACTTCAGTTTGATGTTGCAATTGTTATTTTTTTAATTATTCTTAGTCAATAAATTAAGAGTCACCATAATTAATAGATCTGTTATTCAGGTAATTGATTTCATCTTGTAGTCTCTAGTTTTCCTTCATGAATTTCTCAGTTATTCTCAATTCACTTTGTTGTTTTTATTTTTCCCCATCTTTCAAAGTTAATTAAAGTGAATAAATTTCATTTTCTAATTATCGAATATCCTTCTCATGATTCATTCTCATCTGGTTCATTTGTTATTCCATATTTAAATAAACTGTTGATTGTATTATCTAGGAATCTCTTGGAACTATTTGGTTAGTTGCATTTATTTTAATGGCAATCAGCTCCTATTAAAGTTATTTATTTTCATTAGAGATATTTTTATTAAGCTATTCTTGGTATTCTAATTTCTTCTTCAGATTTTATTAATCTTATAATTCTCTTTATTATTAGGTTATTTTCTATCTAAATTACTCAACTTCTAATTGATATTTAGATTTAGTTTCTTAAAATTATTACTCTAATTGTTAATATGCAGTTGTATCTAGAATCTAAGATTCTCTAAATGATAAATTTATAGGCAAGTTTTCATGTTTGTTATTCTTGATTTCATCTAATTCGTCAAATAACCTTTAGTTTTATTCAGTGTACCTTTAAATCTTCTCTGAACTCTACCTCTTATACTCTTCAAACTGTCTTTTCAATTATTATATCTAATCTTAAAACTCTAATCGAATTTTCTCTTATTTTTATTTCTCTTATGATATGTCTTGTTTATACTTGAATTGTAAATCTTAAAATTATTATTCTAGAATTTGATATTGATTCGATGATAAGATTTAGGTTTCATCCAATGACTTTGGAATTAACTATTCTCTAAGCTTCTTAATTTCATCGAAATGCTTTTGATTGTCCTCTATATTTTTAAGTTTTAGATCTTAATTAGTTTTCTTAAGATTTTCAATTAACTTTTGTAATCCCTACATATTTTGTAATTCATCATTTTAATTTCTTATCTACTTCTCTAATACACTTATTTCAATATTAAACCTTTATTATAATTCCAAGAATCTCTATTCCATTTACTGATAAGGCATAGAATCAGTTACCATAGAATCCTTAATATTATACTGATTCTACTTTAATAATTTAATTTAGTCTCTTAATTCCTTAGTTTCCTCAGATAACCTCTTATTAGCTTCAGTTAACTATTTATTACTTATTTCTAGTTGTTTCTTTTGTGAATTTATCTGCTAGTTCTCATCTGATATCTTGGATAATTTTTATTTTAACTAAATCAACTCTTATTAGGAAGATTGTTTGAATTCTTGATACTATTATTGTAATAGCAAATAAGATGGTGTTTCATATATTTGAGATTCTCTCATACTTTGATTGACTGATGGAGCATTCTCTTAAGCAATTTATAATTATTCTCTTAGCATTTGGTTTTCCTCTAAAAACTTCCTATTAATATCTTATTTATCTTTTTTCAATTACTCAATTTATTTCTTTAGATATTGTTAATCTTGAACTTCTTCTTTCAGTTTTTCAATTTTCCTATTTAGTTCTTTTATTTCAAATGCATATTTTTACTGCAATTATTTATTTTAATGCTCTAATTCCTAAAAATAAGGTGTATCCATAACCTAGGTTTAACTCAAAGTCTAATTCATTAAATCTTATTATTCTCTAACTTCCTTCAATTCAGCAAAGTATTTCTAATTTTCCTCAACCAATCTAGAAATATTATCTTGTTGCTCTCTCTATCTCATTTCTAATTCCTTCTTTTATTATGTAAACACTTTAACCTAATCTAAAAGTATTTGATTTTTTTATTGTAAACTTTGTATTTCTCTTTCATATTTTTCTTTTTAAAAAGATAACTATTATTAGAGTTAACTGTAAAGTCCAGTTTCAACTATCTATGAATCCCTTATAGTTTAGTCAATCGATCTAAACTCCATCTTTTCTTTAATTGCTTGTAATTCCTACATCAAATTCAGGTTTTCCTCTGCATATCGTTTATTTGTCTCCTACAATTTTAAATATTGATCTTTATCTACTCCTAAATTTTTTGAGTTCGATCTTGTGTTTTTCCTTTTTTCTAATTCTTGCTCCAAAATCTATATTTTTTTCCTTAAATATTCATTCTCCTATTCAAGTTGTTTGTTAATTCCAAATCCATCATCCATAATAGACATTTATGACATACTCATTCTTGAATTATGTCTCATAGCATCGAGATCTAATTACAATCTTTTTATAGTCTCAGTTTAACTATTAATCTCTTACTAATATTTTTATTGTATTTTAATTATTTTTTAATTGCAGTCATCAATTATTTGTTGTCTTTCATTTTCAAATTTTTTAATCTAATTTACTTCCTCAAAAAAATTGTTCTTCTCTTGGCTTGCTATTAAACCCACTCTCTAATTTTATTGCCTTAAATCTCTTATTTGATCATTTAAAGATGATAGCTCCTATTGAAGTGAGATAATTTTCTTATCCCTAGATTCAATTTGATCTCTAGAAGTCCCAGAACTGTTTAGACTCAACTTTCCTATTTAATATATGGGTTATTACTTAGATCTTCATTCTCTCTTTTTAGGTAGGTGTTTTGCTACTGCAATGCATTAACATCATTCTACAATAAAGAGATTTAATTTTGGTATGTCAACAATTAATTTTAATCAAAATGCTAAGATTTCATATTTTATTAAACAATATTGGACTCTATCATTTATGATTTAATCATCTATTAGCTTTTTATCAATTACTATAACTATGAATTTAGAACACTTTGAAAATTAACAGACTTTTGTTTAAACCTTCCTACATTATTTGCAATAAATTTCAGATGAATTCTTTTAAGGCTTATTGCTGTAACAAATAAAGCAACAAATAGATCTGGAATAATGAATTGAAATATACCTCTTTCATCCTTTGATTTAAACCTCAGCTGTTATCCGTCTAATGTACATCCATTTTATGTTTGGTTTATAATTTAATCCTTATAATATATCGGTTTATCCTATTTATCGACTTATTCTAAATTCATCATCCATGTTTGTTCATTAACTTAGATAGGGATTCTATAACTTATTATTATAATTACTTCATATTGTAATGATAAACACTGATTAATTTTTCTTCCAATTACGGAGACATATTTATGGTATTGAATTCTATAATTGCCTTACCCTCACATTCATCTTCATGAGATTCAATCTGAGTTTCAATCTTATACCCAATATCAAACACACTGCATTAGTATATATTGCCTGCATTCTCAATTGCTATTTTCTCATTCTCGACCAACTTGTACCAATAAAATTTGCAGGCTATGGGTAGTCTTTAATAAAGTGCATTTATGGTTATCATTCCAGCTTCATTTAGAGTGCATTCAACATCTAGTTAGAAGTTAAATTCTCCCTTAACAACGTACATACAATATGTTAATTTTACTAATATAATTAACTTTGGCGATAGAACCATGTTATTATTGGGCACAGAATATGACACACCTATTTGTAAAGATTAGATTTTCGCCCAGATTTGATATGCCAGGCGTAGTGCCTGAGAAATATAATGTTGATATTAAAATTGAAGGATTCTCAATTAATGCCACTTACTAAGATATTGAATTTAATCTTGATGTTACGACTTATAAATTCCTGAATCCTAATGTCAAAAAAATAACACAAGTCGAATTAGGCTAGGTGATAATTGAAGTGCTTAAAAGTCCAACTCCATACTTTTGGAAAAATTTGCACTCTGATGTTTTTTATAATCCTCCCAATTAAATGTTTTGGAGAGAGATGTATTACCAATACAGAGAGTAATTAGAAATTGCATTTGGATTGCTAGAAGACTAAGAGAATGAAAGAGAGTTGTAAGAATCTATAAAACATATAAAGGAAGAAAGACTGAGATTAAAAAACTTCTAGCCATAATAAAATGATGATTAATTATAGGGTTTACTATATTGTAGAGGGTGCGAGATAATAGATCCAGAAGATTGGAGTAGCTGGGTTATTTGATTTGATATTTTTGATTTAATTTTATTTGTTATTCGGTTTGTTTTGATTCTTAAATATTGTAACACTTTTCTCCTATAATGGTACCACGGTTGTAGTTAATTAATAACAAAGTGAAAATATTTAAAAATTATAAAAAAAATTAATGTAAACTTATTTCACACTTCGAATGATTTTCATGGATGAAGAGATGAGTATTCAATCTAAAGAAACATAGCTATCAAATGTTTTAAATAAAATAAAAGAAGTAAAGAAAGTGGATGATGAATTGTATGCGATTCAGAATTACTTGATTCTAGATGGAAAAACTTTCGTCTCAAAATTATAAGGATAAATTGAAGTTTTGACTTTTGGGGAGCTTCTCAGTTAACATAAAAAGTATATTTTAATCAATCAGATTAATAGAAAAAAATGGAATAAATTAACAATAAAATAAAAACAATTAGAATGAAGAGAATATTTAATTAAAACAGGAAATTATGGAGCTTAGAAATCAGGTATTAAATCTCAATCAAATTAAATCTTTATTATTTAATGTGATTAATTCCAAGGAGGAGTAAGTTTGTTATTTGAACAAATTACTTTTATAATAAAGTTAGGATCTTATTTATTATGAGAAAAGATTAACAGAAACTGAATAAAACATATAAAATCTCATTAATTATCTGCAAGACAAATTAACGAAGGCGAAAAGTGGTATTATTTCTACTCAAATATAGAATAATCCAAACACATATTCATTACTGAAATACTTTCCAAATCAAAAATGATGCTCCAAGATAAAACTAATAATATTGCAGAATAAATACGAATCGATAAATCAATTGAAAAGAATTAATTTTAAAATCAGATGTAATTATAGGAGTAAATTTAAAAGAAATTTATTAAAATAAATTAGAAATATGATAAAAACATAATTAATGATAAAGGATCGTTTTAAATAATGTAAACTATGTTTAGTTATTTTACGCCTTAATTTAAAGCTGCAGGTGATCACTTTTCCAATATTTCAATTAAAAATACAAGTAAAATAATATTTTTTTGGTTTTAAATTAGTTTTAAGAAATGGATCATTATAAAGATAAAATTTTATTAATGGGGCTACAGAATCTCTAACCTAAACAAAACTTGATTCCAACTAATTTGATGAAATAGTAAATATTTAAATTAGATAATGTAAATTTATTGTACATAGAACCGAATTCAAGTAGATTGCATTTGAAAAATATTTGAAATAAATCCATAAATTAGGTTATGACAAGAATGATTACAACACGGCTAAGGAAGATCTTCCCTGGAATTGTATAATTACCAAAACACATGTGTCAGAAGGTTTGATTAAAAAGATCTATATAGCTTAAAAGCTTGATAGAGAATAAGAAGTTTATGTAATTAAATCTCCTATTTCTGGTCAACCCTATTAATCATTTGATGAAGCTTTAAGAGAGTGCAGATCCCATCTCATAGCAAAACTATTTATGAAGAGATACAAGGAAACTTGCATAGACATGAGAGAAGAAAAGAGAATAAAAATTGATGTTCCTTAGATTTAATATTCTGATTTCCTGATATTGGAGGAAGATGGAAAATGTATTTAATTTATTTAAATTAATAGAGTTCTGGATTGCAGAAAGATTCTTCAAAGGAGAATTTGTGAAATACAATAATAATAATGGATTTATTGATGATTCAAAGTCTAACATCAATAATTTTTCACAAGCCTTTTCAATGTTCACATACTGTGAGAGTGAATAGACTTTGATGATATGTGATATTCAAGGAATTGGGCCTTATTTTACAGATCCTGCAATAAATACAAAACTGGGAGGATTTGACGAGACAGATATCGGAGAAGAAGGAATCAACAACTATTTAGTTAACTTGAGAGGCAAAAAAATAGGTTGTGATTATCTAGACCTATTAGATATTCCATATTATAAATGATAGTTTAAACATTATTATTAAAAAGATGATGTATAAATTTATTCACCTTATTATACATTGATATATTATGCAAACAGAAAAAGAGTGAAATAATCTCGGTCATCAAGAATTATAAATCACAAATTTATCGTATTATTTTTCTTATATTTATCATTTTGGAATCTGTTAGAAAAACCTATCAAGGGCTGCAGGAGCAGGAAACCCTATAAATTCATCAACCTTTTTTCCCTAGATATAGAGATGAACAGTTGGAACAGCCTCGACGTTATTTTCTGCTGCTATAGCCTCATTTACATCTATGTCAACCTTAACAAGATCTAAATTTTTATATTCCTTGTATTTCTTTTCTAAGATTGGATATAATCTTTTGCAGGGTCCACACCATCTAATTGATTTGAATGAGAATATACGTTGCAAAAAAGTCTACGATAACAGGGTTTGGATTTTAGAGAACGTCCTTATTCCAGTCCTTGAGTTCGGAAATTGCAAATTTTCTTGTAAGTCGAAATATATTCATAAATAAATCATAATTTTTGTTTCTTTATATTATTTTAAGGTGTACGATTATTTATTCTTTATTCCTCCCATTATCTGTACTCCTCATTTATTTTATAAATTTAATAGAAATCATCTCTCTCCATATCTGTGAGTCTTGCAGTCTATACATCTTGGGTTTGCAATTTTTACCGCGCGACATTCAGTATAGCTTATGCCCTCTTTTTGTAAACTAAAACTAAAATATCCTTCAATTCCTTAGATCCCTTGAATCTTGGGTTGTTGTACTCTTCTGGAAGTATTTCGCAAAACTTAAGGCCCAATTCAAAAAAGTATTATGTCTGATTTCGCAAATTTTCAATAACAGGGTCAGCTGTGAGTGCATTTTATCTATCTTATTCGAACATTTCTAAGACTTCAATAGATGCTAACGGATCATCATCTTCCGTTGATTCAGCCAAAGCCTTAGCCATCCAAAATGGTAACTTCACCCTATGACCTTATTCAAGATCGGCATCCAAGTGAGTTACTGCTGCAGGATCCAGAAATCCTCCTTTATGTATTTAAGTTTTAAGTTCACATTCTACAAGAATGTCTTCACACAAGATATCATCTATGTCAAAGTACATGAAAGCAAAACAAAAAATAATTCAAATTTTTGTTATTATAAATATCTAATTTCTTTTGCGATGATTAAATAAGTAAAAGGGATGTATTGAGCACATTGCTTAGACACTCATGAATAAAAATTAACGAATGAGCATTTTATATATAAATATCAAAGTGTGGCCATATGGACAGTGTACACATTATATGACAATCCATAAAATATTACTGCCAAAACAGCATAAGCCATCAAATATCCTGCATAATTATCTCTAATTACTTGCAAGGATCCAATAGTTATGTAGATAAATCTAAAACATATTATTATTTTAAATTACAGACACATAGTGATAAATTTGCATGCCATTACAAATTTTCTTGTAAAATGAAATACATATTTTGCATTCTCTGGTGTTATCTGCATCTCATATTTGAATCTGTTGGTTATCAATTATAAGATTGACAATATAACAAAGAAAAATGTTCCCAAAGTGGGGAGAGTATATAATATGAGTTTATCTCCTGTGATATAAACCTAGCCTCTTGAATTATAAAACAAAGGTACATAATCTTATAACTATATATATATTGTTTATACTTCATCATAGATGGCTTGAAAAAAGATCCAATTTAATATCAATGCCAGAACACATAAAAATTCTAATATAAAATCAAATGGATCGTATGGTGGTATGGGTGCAAAATCTGCATAGTACCCTCCCATAAAGTAGGGTATGTATCTTTTGGATTCGTACACTATTACTTCTTAATTCAATTTAAGATTCGATGTTTCATCTTTTAAGAAATTACTTTAGGATTCCTAATGCATTCACTTTTTAAATAATTTAATATAAAAAAATGAGAACTTTAATTTTTTCTTCTTTATTGATAATATGTTCAGCATGCGATGACGATTGCGAGCGCACAAAATTGATCTTAATTGTAATTACTTGTTGCATTTGTGGTCCCATGTTGTTGTGTTTTATATGGTTTATATTGAATCGAATTAAATATCGGATGTATATTAAGAAAAAGAAATAGTTACTATTCCAATAATATTTGAGTAGCTTAAATCCTGTTGATAAGGGTCTAGATATTGACTTCATTAATTATTTTTCATAAAAGAAATGGGTTATGTAATACACTTAGAGGCAAAAGGAGAATAAGGTTAGTGGTTTATAAATAACATACCAAAATTTAAATAACTCCCATAATTTCGTGATGAAAGGACGAGATAACAGTGGAACTTGGATGGCAGAAGGTTATTTAATAAGTGACTCTGAGCCTAAGATATGGATGATGAAATTCTATAAAGATAAACCCAGAGCATAATAAGTTGGGTAGTATAAACATTTAATCTACTATGGAGAATTCGATAAATAATAAAAGTTAATAAATGGCAGATGGTATTTTCATGGCCACATAAATCATCCAAATTATTCCGGACCATGGTAAATGAATGTATTGTGAACACTTACTTCAATATTTTTGATTGTTGATACTATATATTATAAAATTAATTAGTTATTTTACATAATAATTTGTTAAATAATCAAAAACAATTCACCAGGAAATATTGACAACGAAAGATGCTAATATGAGTGAGATTATGCTTATCCATCTAGAAATCATTCCTAATTTGTTAATTTAACTGTCATTTAAATATAATATGATACTTTCTTAATCCTAAATATATTAAGATAAGTTAAACTATAAGAAATTTCGTTCTTGATCCTTATTTTATGCCATGATTTAGCACTTTAAGGTAACCTAATTATAATATAAATCTATACTAATTCTTTTATCTCGTTGAATTTATTTTTAACACCAAATTGTCACATAATTTTTAAGTCTGATAAATTCCACATCATTTTAGGGTTCATGAAATCCATTATCAAATATTTTCAAAGTCTTAATCTTCGAACCAGCATGTCTGTATAGTTCAATCGAATTCATATGGTGGGCCACCTTATCCTCCTTGCCATGAATAACAAGTAATGGTTATACAAATCTAATTTATATATTATCATAATTACTATTGCAAATTAGGAGTTATGAAGGATGACAATTATAATATATTATAAGCCATTTACATACTTAAGAATGGGCTTATCAGATTATCTTGTGCTACTTTTCTGATATTGTAATTGTTCTTGCTACAATGAGCTAGGTCTATATAACTGTTCACCATAAGGCCAGGTATTAGAAAGTTCATAACATATACGATAGACCTCTTTATAAGACTATATTTTCCAGCGACCTAAATATATGGATTGACAGCGATAAGTCCCTAAATATTTAAGGTGGGGTTTGCTAGGCAAAAACTAATTGCTACAGCAGCCCCTAAGGAGTGACAATAGAGAAATATGGGAAGAGATCTCTCTGTGTGCCTCATAATGTATTCAAGATCAATATGCATTTCTTCAATAGTAGAGTGCCCTCGCCTTCCTCCTGACTAACCGAATCCTCTCTAATCATACAATATGACCTCCATATTCTATTAAGCTATTTCGTCTGCAAGCTATTGATAAGTAATTAAATACATGCATATATCTTCCAGAATGCTCTCCAAATCCATGCAATATTATAAGTGTAGCTATTGGTAGCTTAGGCGTTAATTTAGTCACATAGAGATTGATGCACTTATTATCACTCTCTATATAAAATCTATTAACTTTGTATTATGTTTCCTCCCATGATCCTAAGAATCTTTTTTCAAAAAGGGCTACTATTTCTTTTTAACCATAATTAGATTGTTCGCCTATGATGAATATTTCATTTTACTTTTTATATCTTGAACACTTGCAAAATTTACTCTACCTTCTTAGCCTTAAATACTTTCATTATAGCTTTTATTTTTTCTCATCGAATATAAAAAATAACAATTTATTTTAATCAAAAAAATTATTCTGAGAACATTTTAGAAAGAATTTTGTTTTATTTTTCATTTAAATTATTTTCTTAAATTATTGAATAAAATATCACTAATTTATGGAATTATATTGTTTAGTGATACTCTAATGCTAGCCCATTTTCGTTACCAATCTTAAAATGACTTCGTTAGCATTTTAGACAGACTTATAGGAACACTACTTTGTGGCTGAGATTTATGGGTATCTTTTCTTCATTCTGTATTTGTAAATTATCATTTTGGCTGAAGGATAATTCATGAACAGTAGTTTAGAAGCCTAAAAAAAATAAATATAATGGATTTACATCTTTTATTTTGTATCCTTGTTCGAGAACATAATCAAAGAGCTTTAACTTGATTTCGTAAGTAACTTTTTTGTATATCTTTGGAGAGATTTGATTCTTTTAGCACTCTTTCTATTTACGTTGGCTAGCTTAACTCACCTCTGTTTATGTTTTTTACATTTATTATTGAATCTTTTCTTAAAACATAATTAGATTCTTAAAGCACCCAAATGGATCCACAAAGAAGCTGACGTACTGATCATTGTACAATTGAGTCTTCATAATTAAGTTTATGTGATGCAGGAAGAAATTTATGATAATCCTTCTTATGCAATCAGACAATCATGAGAAAAAACAGTATAGAAAATCCAGAGGAAACAAATAAGAGGACTAGAAATCGAATTTTTTAACACTCATCTAGTGATGAAAAATACCCATTTTGATTTGAATTCATCATAGAATCATTTGGTTCGATTTATTCGTTAGGATAAATCTACTTTGTAATATTATTTTTAACAATTAAGTATAAAAAGGAGAGATTAATTTAAAAATTAAGTAATGGTTTTATAAATTATCGTGAGTTTTAGATATAATTTAGATAGAATAGAAGCGGAATAGTGCTAGATACCATACGCTTTAAGTTTGAAGCAATTTCATACATTAATATTTTAGTTCTTCACATATTAAGTCCAATCATATTTATTAAGTTTTGCCAAATTTCTTAGTTTAATTTTTCTGTTGACTGGTCTCTGATTCTGATGGGGATAAAATAATATAGTACTTGAAGTTTCAAATGATAATTAATTTTTTTATTTCAAAAACCTTACTATATTTGCAAGTCATTAAACTTAGATTGGTGTTTGGTTATATTTTAAGAATCATCAACCTTATTATAAGAAGTAATGTTAATATTATATACATATAATTTTAATTTTTTAAAATGTCTGACAATCAGATAGTAATATCAGCAAATAAACTTCAAGAAAGAGGTTTATTCCTTGAAGCTATTGATCTTTATGACAAGGTCGATGAAATAGAAGCTCACTTTAATAAAGGTGATAATTAAATCAATAATAAGGGTTGGCCTATTTTTAATTAAAAGAATATGATAAAGCCCATTAGTCATTCAACATAGTTCTTTTGAAGGATTAACATATCACTCTAGCTTATTATAATAAAGGGTTGATATATATGGAACAGAAAGTATATTAAAAGGCATTAGATAATTTTGAGATCTGCATAGAACAGAATAAAAAGAATTCAGATTTCCACAATTAGAGAGGTAATAATATTATTATAAGGATTGGCATTATAGAAATTAAAGCGATTTGACGAGGCAGAACGAGAATACAGTAATGCGATAAAGTTGAATAAAAAGAATTCATAAGCATATTTCAATAGGGCAAAACTATTTTATGTAGAAGGAAGAAAAGATGAAGCATTAATTCAATATGACCTAGCCATCTAAGTGAATAATAGTTATTTTGAGGCATATAATGAGAAGGGATTAATATATTTAGAATAGAAAAATTTTCAATAATCATTAGACAGTTTCGATGAGTCATTCAATTGCAATAGAAATTTCTTAGAGGCATTAATCAATAAAGCAAAAGTCTATTAAGTGCTGAAATGCTATTTCAAAGAACTCAAATGCTATGATGAGTATTTGGCAAAGGAACAGACTTTCGAAGTATATTAACTCAGAGGTCAAGTTTATTAAAATTTGGGCGATTATAATCAAGCCATCGTTAATTACAGAAAGGCATCATTATTAAATCCTAATTCTATTGAAACTTTAAAGAAAATAGCAACTTCATTTGAAAAAATTAACAATCTCTAGCAAGCAATGGAATGGTATTAACTAATACTAGCCAGAGATCCATAAAATGTTGAAACTTTAATGAGGCTGGGATAATTATACATAGACTTCAAATAGTTAGAGGAGGCAAAGATTAATTTCTAAAAAATTATTGATTTTGATCCAAATAATCTATAGGCATAGTAACTATTAGGATCAATTGAAAGACTTTAAGGAAATAATCAATAAGCCTTACTCATTTATAATACAGTAGTGAAGTTAGATCCAAAAAGTTCCGATATTTATTGTAGCATTGGTGATATACATTTGGAGAATTCCAATTACTTGGATGCACTGAAGGCCTACGAGAAGGCAATAGAAATGAATTCTAATAATGTAAAAGCAGAAGTCAAGAAGGGGATCGTATATTATAGTTAAGATATGTTTAAAAAGGCAGTGGAATGTTTTGATGTAGCAATAGAGAAAGATCCACAAGATATATTTGCATATTTGGAGAAAGGAAAAGTTTTGTTGAGATAAAACAACTACGATAAGGCATTTGAAAACTATAATAAAGCCTTGTCGGTTCAGCCCACAAATACTGAAGTTCTGATAAAGACATCTAAGGTCTTATTTGTATTAGAAAAACCAGATGAAGCTAAAGAGAAAATAAAATTGGCATAATAGATTCTTTAGAATAATAATTAGGAATAAGATATATTAACTATATAAAATGAAATTGATAAAGTTTCATCCTTTGAAGATAAACTATAATAATTATAAAATTAAATACGAAACCCTTTAATAGATTGCATATAATAAGACATTTTATAATCATAAGTATAGAATCTTAAAAAATAGAGATCCTAGATTTATATTAAAGACAAAAGAGATTCATAAAAGTAAGATTTTGATCAACTTTATAATAAGATAGACGATTTACAAAATAAGGTTTTAGAATAATTTAGAAGATTAACTATCTAGGAATAAAAGCTAGCACAAATAGAAGATTTCTTAGGAGATTAATTATCGATACAGAAATAACTAAACTAATTATCAAATCAGAGAGATGGATTTAAATTTCTAGCTTATTATAGAGGATTTTATTGGATGTTGCTAAATTACTTAAGTGCTATAAAGTTACTTGGTACTGGTTTCATTAAGATTGAGTAAAGAAATTTTATCGAAACTACTTCAGAATAGATCCAAGATATAGCTATTAAAGTTAGTGGGTACTATAATTATTAAATAAGGTTTTCTAAAGGAATTCTTGGAAGTATACCCTATATGAGATCTTGCTTCGGTATGATAGAATCTGCACTTTCTTTCCACTTGTAAACGAAGATAGAAAGGAAAATAGAGGATAGAAGCAACAGAATCATGTCAATACTTTAAAACAAATGTTCAAGTGAGTCTGACCTAGAAGTAACAATTGCTAAGTCTGGTCTCAAAATTATAGAATAAAAATAAAACCTTATTTTATCCTGTGAATCAAGACCTGTAAAGACAAAATTCTTTAAACAATTATTTGAGCAATTGAAAGATAAGTACTTCGGATAAATGAAGGAGTTTAGATCACCCTATGCTTTATATGGTTAGGAAGACGCATTATCAGTTCTTCTCTATTACTACACTGAAACTTAAACTATAATCGAGAGTTTCCAATCGTTAGACATATTAACAGCCAATTATGTGTTACTCGAGAGTGTTACTCAAAAGGATGATGATAAATGCACTATATTTTGAATTAATTATTTATTTTTATATTATAATGACTTTGACATTTGGGAAACCTAACCACTTGATGATAAGACCTTTCTTCATACTGATTCTCTTCAAAATGATTTTAATATAAGGGATAACGGTCAAAATTATGATAACAAATTAATATTAAATCATATATAAAATTATTTTATTTTAATTTTAGCTGTCCTTAATGCCTAAAAGATATTTTGAAATACAAAAGTTCAAAGAAACTATATCATTAGATCCATTTCAAGTATATATTATCATTTATTTAATTAGATCAGATCAAGAAACTGATTATCTAAAATAATAAAATTGAAAAGATTAGAAATTTAAAAATAAAAAATTATTGGACCATAGATATATTTGATATCTAATTATAGGGATAATATTGACCATCCAATTCTTGATAGGTATCTATAATTTAATTTTAGCCAACGCATTTTATGAACATATATTAACCACTGAGTTTTTTAGAATAAATTAATTACCAAAGGACATTATAATAAGAATTTTTAAGAATTTCTAAAAAATAATTTAATTCAAAACATATCAATAGTGTGAATAACAAAAAAATATGGGTATTAGTCAATAGGATATCATAAAAATCTTATCAAGAAGAAAATATATTAAATAAACAAAAAGATTTTTTATTATAAATATAAAAAAAATCCAATACGATTCAACTTACAAATTTGTAGCATTCATGCTTAACGAACTCTTGCGCAAGGACGACAGTTAAGTTTATAGTAGATTGTTTTCTATTGCGAAAGTCGGTGTATCCACAAGTTTACGTGCCCTCAACAACGGGTGCTCGCCTTTGTTCTCTGTATTTGTAAACAATAGTTTTAGCAGATGCATATTTAAGATTTAGTAACAAGGCAGCCTTAAAATATGATTATTTAATATACCTCTTTAACTCTCTTTCCATCTTTGAGTACTAATCTGAACAAATCAGCCCTTTTCTCTTTAGAGATTTTTTCATATCTCCTCTTAATCTCTTTGTAAATGGGTCTAGGTCGTCTCAATGGAAGTGAGGATGTTGAAAATTTTTTAAGTTCTGAACTTTAATTCATTAATTTAATTTAATCCTAAATCATTTCAATTAGATGCCCTTATAAATGCTAAATTAATTAAAATATTTTTCCGAGATTTTTATTCTCAACACCAAGATATTTTGGATTTTATTATTTTCTTATTTTTAATTTATAATTTTAGCATATTTTTTTAATAGCAGTAAGTAAAATAACATAAGGTTTTTATAGAACAAACCTAGAACAAATAGATAAATAATTAGATAATTTTAAGAACTACCCAGAAACCGAAATTATACTTCATTTTTATTCATGAACTAATATATTAATAGAACTTTTCATTTTTGGATAGTTTTCTAATTTTGTGAGAATATTTTTGGTTGATAATTTAGATGAAGTAAAAATAAATTATAAAAATTCAGAGAAAAGGAGAGTTTTTATTGAGGTAACTGATGAACTTTGGTTCACTTATTTTGGAAAGCTTCATTATGTCAGTGTGATCAAAAAAAGGATGATCGATGCCTTAATCTGCTGAAAGTCTCTACTAAGGGTTTTAGTCCATAAGATTAGCGATTAAGTCATAGAGATCCTCTGGTATTTGAGCATTCTTGAGTGTATCTTCCACATAAACTTAATCAAAATTTAGGGTTGTGTTATCGGTTTTGAAAAAAAAGTTTTTACACTTATATAATTCATATGCAATAACACCCAAACTAAACATATCAACTTTATTATCATAATTTTATTATTGAAACCTCTCAGGAGCTAAATATCCTGGTGTTCCAACCAACTCCTGCATCCTTTGATCTTGCTAATATATCGACAATCCAAAATCAATGATCACAGCTTCTCCGTTCTAGTCTAACATGATGTTACTAGGTTTAAGGTCTCTATGTATTATGTTATGGGAATGAATGTAATGGAGGCCCTCGAGAACATTCTAATATTTTAATATTTATTAATACCTTGAGAATTGTGCGAATTTCATAAGTGTTTTCTAACTAAATGAAGATTTTACTGAGTTTTTCCATAACTATTAAGATCATCTATTCATCCTCATAAACTTCTTTTATTTTAACCACGTTCTTGTGATTTAATTATTTAACCATCGAGACCTCAGCCAAAATATTGTCTTTAAGTTATCGTTGATGACTAATCATTTTTACAGCAAAGGACTGCTAATTTAATTTGTTAGTTATCTCAAAGACCTAATAATAATATTATAAAATACCTTAGAATACCCACCTCGTCCAATTTATTTACCAATTTAATACATATCATAGAAATTTGTGTACATCACGTAACCATCTAGAGTTTTCTTTATGTCTTAGGCATAATCAGTATCGAATCTCTTCTATTCTATAATCAAACCAGTCAATCTTTGGTGTGTTACTATCCACTAGATTTTTAATTTTAAACTAATTTTAAAGGCTATTGTAGCAGAGCTTTTGGTGACCCTAATTTATGACTTGTTAATGTCCATTTTCCATTATTCGTTATTGAATTCCACTTGGCAAGAAAAGCACATCATTTTTAATTTATAATTGAAGACTCTCTGTTTTGCATTGTTTCCTTTAAGAATTAAATTCAGGAATCAAATTCTAAGAAATTGTTTCCATGAATTAAATTAAATTTATACTTAATTAAGTGGGTGAATCAATATATTTGATATTTAATGATTCTCAGTGGAATTTTAGAATGTAGAACAAATATTTGGTATTTTGTTTAATATTTAGAGATCTGTTTCTCAAGAATATTACTTAAAAGGATCAATAAATATCAAATTATTTTCAATTAATATTATATGAATAGGGAAACTTTAAGACATTTCTAAAATGTTCTAAAACTATAATTAATACCTCATTATTGAGTACTGTAATAATTTTCCATTCCATATCACTCTATTTCTATCCAACTTTTCTTTCTTTGTTTTTTTAAGAAAATTTATCGATTAATCAATGAATTTATTCAGACAGGCTATATCACAATTTGGGGGCACATCTGCCAACAAACGAGGCAAATCAGATGAGAGACAGGTACGAGGATCGGCTCCTTAAAGTGCCTAAGAGTACTTTAAATCTAGTTTGAACAGACAATTCTTCACTCTATTATCAGATCTTGAATCTAAATTACTGCAAAATTGTGCAGGAGATATCATGAATCAATTAGTTATGATGTATCAATAGTGTATAGAACACTATGATGGGAAGAAGGATGACATAAAATACTACTTTGTGGAGAAAATATAGAATTTAGTTTCAGACGTGTAGAGATTGAAAAAATTAAAATAGAGCATTGAAGAACTACAGACATAAATAAGACCTACAGTGACTGTATAACAGATGCCAAATGATGATAAATTCGTAGAAAGGAAGAAGAGAGAAAAATAAGTTAAATCATAAATATCTCACCAAGTAAAATCTGAGTATGAT
Source organism: Paramecium bursaria (assembly GCA_016759055.1). NCBI lineage: Eukaryota > Ciliophora > Oligohymenophorea > Peniculida > Parameciidae > Paramecium > Paramecium bursaria. Next base: position 28,419 of record VMTU01000274.1, on the reverse strand, counting down.
ATCAATACGCCACTTATGGGAGATCTGGTAACTTAGTATCACGATATTGCAGACAAGTAAAAATCTAAAATTAATATTTAAGATAAAAGAATATGGTTAATGTAGATTTGGAAGTATAAACAAGAAACATAGAAGCAAGATTACGGAGGAGAAGCACCTACTAACGTTCATTATCTAGATCAAATACATTTGAAATCAATGGAAATGGATGACTAATTTATTTTATATATAATAATTTCCTTGATTATCACTCATGGAAAAAGGGGTAACGTTAAAAATGACATTAAAAATGGATGATATTTATGAGGTCGACAATGAAAAAATTCTCGCCATATATTCCGCTACAGTCATGAATCTACAATGAATGGTCTGATAATTCATTGTGTTATGACTAAGGCTGATCTCTAATGTTTTTAATTTTATTTTTTCACATAAATGGAAGACTAAGATGTAAAAAAGTAAAAGGTGTCAAGAAAAATGTTAAAAAATGTAAAGGAAAAATGTTTTGTAGTGGTTTGGTCAAAGGTTTCTTATAATATAAATCAAATTATTTCTTTCTCTGACATGCCATTGAGGATCCTTGATTTTTGAGTTAAAAATGTAAGATACAAAATGATTTTTTAGAAAATAGAGACTAGATAGAATGATATAATACCATATTGTTCGGAAGGTGGAGTGGAACTCGTCCAATTTTGAGTTTTTATTTCTTCCTACTAGTTTTATGAGGTCATTGAGATTTTAAATTTTCCTGTTCTTGTCAATGAACCTCAGAAAATCTTTGGTACACAAATGCTACACTATAGTAGAATTGTGTATCATTTAAATAATGGCTTTTGAAGTGTTCTTGGCCACATTTTTCGTCTTAAAGGAGTTATGAAGTTTGGAAATAGGCTTTTTTATGACAAGTTAAGTCTAAGATTTTTTTCTTAACTATTGCTTCCAATTTGCCCTTGGAATATACATCTGTTCACAAGTGCTCGATTCCTCTTATTGATACTTCGAAGGAGTTTAGTTCATCGGCCTATTACTTTATTTAATCGGAAAATTAATTTTATTATTTTATTTTAATTAAATTTTTTTTGTTAAGAAATATCAAATCATTAAAATCGTTAGGCAGCGCAACGCGGACAAAACCATCCTTAATCTTCAGGCGGAATCTCTTTCAAATTCAAACACTCAAGATGGAACCACTCAAATTTACAATGAGGGTTATCACATGCCACCCTTTTAATAAGTTTATATATTACATCGGTCCAAAGCTCGGTCTTTGGCATTCACAATATGGTTTATTATTTGTATCGTCTATCAAAGGTTCAAAGTCTAATTTATTTTTCCTCTTAGCATTCGCAGGCTTGGGTGGCTCTAACTTAATGAAGTCCCTAGTCGACTTGCGAACCATGACTTCCTCCTATTCTGGAGGCAACTTTTTCAATTCTTCAACATAATTATCCAATTCTACATCAAGTTATTTTTAATAAATATTAAGGTGGTAGGATATATATTCTGCACAGTTAATACGCTCCCTATGCAATGCCAACAGTGATAGATGTAGTCGTTATATAGTTTATTTATGTATATTCACCAAAGTGTCTCTTTCTGTAGATTAATTCAAACCCATTAACATTTTTATATCTGCCTACGCCTTTTCTAATTGTTTTATGGATTTATCTTCAAGTTAACTTAGCTCTTTGATAAGATTCATATTCCTTCTTACATCAATTGGAAAGTAGCTTATTGATTCTAGGAAGTCTTCAATGTTTGACATATATATTTTATATTTTTATATAAATATATTATAATGTGTTTTATCTATGGAATTCAATTTAAGCGGGATAATAGATAGTCTAAATATCTCTCTCCTGGCACTTATAGGATTTCTAAATATTATTTAGTTCCTATATTATCATTCTCATCCTTATGTACAAAAAATAATAACTCCTTTATGTATGTCACTCTATCAAAGTAATTGGTGTCTATATTTATGATTAAATAATTACTTTCTTCTTCATTCACCTTTTCATAGTCATCAAACCATGCAGGTGCACTAACGAAGGTGTCTTTGTTTACTTATGCTCCTCCTAAATACTACATATATTATTATATATCTTCTTCTCTTGGGACTGGAGAAGTCAATAAGATCAAATATGTGCAAATCTACCTCACATTAACATAACTATTAATAATATATAATTTTTATTTACCCATTTTAATCTAATATTTTTAGAGCCTTCATCCATTGTGAGGGGCTTAATTTCAATACTCCACTCTATCTAGCCAACATTTAAGATAATGCCTTGATCTCTATTAGTAAGTGTGTGCTTGTAATAGATCTTAAGTCCTCTATTATGTTATAGAGTTGTGAAACTGAAAACCTTGATTTTGTAACAGGTTCCCTAGCTGTAAGAGGAGGAGGAATAGGTGTCAAGAAATTCAGAATCTCATGACTAATGATGACATCAACAAATTTCAATTAGATTTCTTTCTGAATCTTCTCTTCCTTTTCAATATATTATCTAAATAATCCACAAATTGATTCTAGTGCCTTTAATTCTGTGTGATGAGTATAAAATATCCAATCATCTAACTTTTGGTACAACTAATCAGCTGCTAATTTTAATTATCTTAATTGGGCTTAAGCAACTGTCTTAATTGCCTCAAGTCTATCTTTAAAGATTTATTTCTCCAAAGCTATTGCTTATTGAGCTTCTGGATTTTATAATTCTTTTTTTGGTTCCTCAACTTCTTTTCCTTTTTTTCCTTTCTTTAAATCTTCCTTCTTTGGAGCTTTTCCTCCTTTTTTATTCTTATCATCTACCTACTCTTCTTCACCATTGTAAATTCTTTGTGATTCAGATATCAATTTTTCCAATCTGATAAATGGATCATCACCTTCAACCATAGGCAAGTCTTATTATTATAGTTGCATTTCAGGTAGATCTATTCCCTCTAATATTGAATAATAATCATTAAGTAGTTGAATTGAGTTTGTAGATCTATCCATTTCGCCTTATAAAATCAATCTTATAACATTTAAATAGAGATCTATCTCATTTTCAATAAATTAAGAAGCTATTATAGCCTATTTTTCAATATTTAAATCTTCCTTCTTCTAATCTATTTAGTCAACTATTTAATCATACAAATCATCAACTCTCTAATGTAATTCTTCCTTACAAGCATCTTCTTCAGCCAAATCTGGATTTTCAGTCAAGAAATTATTATATTATTCTTGATATTATCTGACAAAGTACAATTTTTCATCTGGAGTTAAAATTAGATCTATGAATTTTTTCTAAATGTCCATTAAATAATTAGAGACAAACTCTCTTTATTCTCTGAGCCATCTAAACGAGTACTCAATTTAGTTGGTATACTTTGATTCAATACTATTCCATAACTTATAGAAAAGATTTTTTCCTTATTATGACAAAGATTTTTATGGGATTGTTTCCAATTAGAGAGGTCTTTATACACATTTTTTATTAAGTTCTTCTTATTCCAATTTATGCTTCTCTTCTAATTCTTTTTGCTCTTATAATTATTATTTTTTCCTCTATTCCTATTATACAATTTAAGCTTAGATCTCTAATTGAAGTTATATTACTTTATCAACCTCATAAAATACCTTCTCTACATTGACTGATGCATCAACAATTTAAAATGCAGATTGTCTTATCATTTCATTTTTCTTAACCTTTCTTACAACCTCCCTATATTAAGGTAATTAATCTTCCTCATTATTATTTTCTGTGGCAGCTTAAATATCCTTAGGAATCTCTTCCTATTCGACGATCTCTTCATCCTATTCAATCACAACTTTGGCTTCAAAATTTTCATACCAATTTTATATTTATTCAATTTAAGTCATGAAATAAGAGTTTTTGTCGCTTATAGTCTATTGAAGATTATCAACCTCATAGACTGGCTTCAATCTCTCAATAAGTGGAGCATTATCAACTGGAGGTGTATTGGTATCCAAGTGATATTAGGAGTTTGTGTGTAAATCGTTTCTTCTTCCAAACGCTCGCCTTAAAGAAAGTTCATTTGATGGCATTTACAGATAAACACAAACGCCGGTTCCACTTGGACTTTTTGTTCGAGGCACTATGTTATAAGGATTTGGTTTTACAACCCTCTCTGCTTGTTGAAGTCTTGCTTCCAAAGGAGTCAGATTGTCTTAAGGTTCAATTCCAGTCAAGTACTTTTCCAATAATTTAGCCTAATTGTAGTTATGGGGAAAATCGTATAATAACCAACCTTTACAGAACAACTTTTTGTTGACCATATTTGCTTTATGGAAATCTTCCCAATTAAGACCCTCTTAAATTGATATATCTTAGATTTTAGCATGTTTTATTTCTTATTATCCTAATTCTTTGTATTCATCATATAATTCATCAAAATTTTATACTGGAAATAATCTCTTGATTTTCTACTCAATGACTCTAACATAAAGTTCATCTTCAATATGCTATCCTTAAAGTATACATTACTGAACCTCTTATCCGAGTGAAATTAAAGTCTAGTCCCAAACTTAGGAATGTACTGTGGATGATTAATAGACATATAAGTATTCCAGTAATTCATTAATTAGCTAATCAATGGATAATAATGTGATTCCATACTTTTTCTATAGCAATTCACTTATCGATCTTTTTCCACTAAAGGCAAATCCTATTATTGCACATTTAAATGGCAAGAAAGGAATATCAGATTTTATCTATTATTGCAGATTTTCTACTTACTATTCAATTAGGTATCTTACTAAATTTCCTAAAATGAAGTTATTTTAAGACTAATAAATGTTCCAATTTCCTGTGCCTTCAATGTAATCTTTCATTTCTTATTATGAAAGGAATTTCTTCTCCTTCTAAAATAAGCTTTCTTATAATTTTAATTATTTAATAGGATCATAAGTTCTGAATCTTTTATAAGGAATAAGCTCTTTACCCTCAATAAATAGTTTATGATTTTCTCTTAAGAATTACTCCTTTATATTAACATTATCCTGATTTTAAATATGTTCGAAACACTGTTCTGCAATCTCAAATAGCACATCCACTATAGATTTGCATTTTTCGTAATTCTATTATCTTGACTATAGTTTATATTCCACATTGATCTCTAATTATCTCTTAGTTTGATATTCAACCTCCTCATTAAACTCATGTTGCAAAGTTCTCAACATTTCCTCTTCCTTGAATTTCATATTGATAATATTTAGTTCTTGCTTATTCTTGTATGATTCATCTCTTAACATCCTATTTTAAATTATAACTTCTTTGCACTAATATGCTCTCCATATCTCATACATGATTTCCTTTTCTTGTTTACTCTACTGTTTTAATTTATCTAAAACAGCAATTTCTCTTCTTGCTAATTCATCAGTCTACTTCTCTTAATCAACAATCATCTTTCTTCTTCGTTTATCTCTTTCCTTCCTCATAAATTCGCTCATCATCTTAGTTTTCAAACCTATTGATGTTACTTAGTTGAAATCTGTATTCTCAAACTGTTCTATCTCATTCATCATCTCTTGCCTATTCTATTCTTAGATGGTGTTTATTTTATCAAGTTACACTTTTTACATCTTCTACACAAAGACTTCATCATTTTTTCTGTTTTTGCTCCTTATTTGTTAATTCTTTTTCCAATTCTCTATTCCCTTCTGATTCCAATCCTCCATAAAAGCCATATTTCTCTAAAGTTTATTAAGCTAGATTTTTCTCATTTCTTCCTTTAGGTTACGTTCTTCAGTCTCCTCCTTCAATTTTAGTCTTCTCTCCTTCTCTGCCTAAACCATAGCAAATCTGTTAAACTTCTCTTAATGATTCTCAAGGTTGACTTCTTTCTAAGCTTTATTCATCTCATTAAGTTTAGTAGCGAAAAATTAAGTTTCCATTTAATCGAATTGCTCTTTAGGTTATCTAATTCTCTTTTAGGGATTTAGCGCATTATATTTGCCTGTATTAGCATGCATGATAACATCGTGAGGGTCATTAACCTTCTCCAACTACATCTTCAATTGATAAAGTATTTGAAGGGCAACTCCTTTTTGTTATTTGATTATTCCATCAACATTTTGTGTATTGAATTTTATACTTAAAGTTTTAAAGGTAGGTTCAAGCAACTAAAAATTCTTAATCTTAGCTGACCGTAATTCTCTAATAAGATTTCGAATATGAATACTTATCTTGGAATTCATTGAAATTTAGTTATTGATTGAATTTGCTTAATAGTTCTCCAAACAAGTACCCGTTAGCAAAATCATTCTCAAAGGACTACACTTTCCTTGACAATTGAACCTCATCATTTAGCCAACTGAGCAGAAGTTACGACATTTTATATAAATTAAAATATATATTTTGATAACTGCTTTGTTATTAAAATTATCAGTGGAAAGATAAAAAATTTAAAGATTTTTATAATTTTCTCAAAGATGAGGGAAGCATAACATGACCAACCAAAAAATAATATATAAATTTTATCCATCTTTTGTAAAGGTAATTAATAAAGCTATTAATGATTATTCTTTATGATTATTGAATTAATCGATAATTTAATTATGGCAAATAGATAATGAGATGATGCTTTTGGTTTAAAGAGAGTAAATAAATATAGTATGATTAACTCCATGAATAAAATTGAAAAAGAATACTTTTTTTATTGTTAATTATTTAAATATGATTTTTTTTATTCTAATTGTGAGTCTTCTGTTCGAATTAGATGAAAGTTAATAGATTGTGATACCTTAAGCTGACAAATGTTAATGCTATTAGATCAAGAACATAGATGATTGCTTAGCGGATTCAACTTGCACCTGGATATTTTAACAGAATGGTAATTTAAATAATTTATGGTATAGGGACATAGTAAAGCTGCTAATAATCACAAACTAATATCACTTTATCTTATTCTTTGAGTTGCTCAAGCATGTCTAACTTCTAATGTATTCAATACTCAAGTGGTTGTGCATTTGTTAATTCCTTTTGCACATTTTTTTTGGGTTGTACAGCCTACAACTATACTACGGTTTCTCAATGTCAATCAGTTTCATATATGTGTTCATCTGACGGAATTGGGTGCATTAATATGGAATATTCTTGCACATCATATAAAAATTATATTGCATGCGATGGTAACTATTAATAATTACTAATTCTAAGGTTCCTAAGACACTTATTATGGCTTATCTTGTAAATGGATGAACTAATCCTGTAGAAATCAAGACTGTTCAGATGCTCCAAATTCATTCACTACAAATACTGATTGTTCAAGATGGCAATATAATTGCATAACCATAGGAAGAGGATGTGGTACTAGTTTATAAAAGTGTGCATCTTACAATTACTCTAAAGGATGTGATGGACTAATTGGTACTGATGGAAATTGTGCATCTGACAACAAATAAAAAGTTTGTCGAATAGCCAATTGCTCTGATGCTCCTACTAATCTAACCACTGATGCCCAATGCAGCAATTACATAAACGGTTGTATATCGAACGGTAGAGGTTGTCTTCGAAACTTATCACCATGTAGCTAATATTCAAAATCTCAAATATGTGATGGTCTCAAAGGATCAGATGGTTTATGTGTTGATGACACTAAGGGATCTAATTGTAAAGTGTTGACATGCACTGATGCCCCAAACTCAATAAACACAAATTTGGGATGCTCAAATTTTTTGTAAGGATGTTTCACTACAGGTTATGGTTGTTCCTCTCAATAACTCTCTTGCTCATAATTTAACACCACTATGGGTTGCAGCAATTTTAATGGGACCGATGGCCCATGTATCGATTCGACTGGGTCTTCCATCTGTAGGGCTATGACCTGTGATGAAGCACCTCCAACGATTGCTTCTGAAAATAGCTGTTCAAGTTTTAAACCTGGTTGCATTAGTAATGGAGTTCGATGTACAGATAAATTAATTTAATGTAATTAATATAATCAAACATTCGTTTCGTTGGGTTGTGAAAACATAATAGGAACGGATGGAAATTGTGCTGAGGACACCTCTGGAAGTAAGACAATTTGTAGAGCGAAAACCTGTAGTGACGCACCTTAAAACTATCAAAATGACACTATTTGTAACAAATTTCTTTTTGGATGTATTACAAATGGTAAAGGCTGTACGAAAATACGATTCCCTTGCAGCTATTATAATACTTCCTAAGGATGCGCTGACTACCTAAGTGATTAGGGGCGTTGTGGAGATGGAGTGAATACTACTTAATGCACTACAATTGAATGCAAGGATGCTCCCAAATCAATATCTACCGATTCTGCTTGTTGGTCCTTTTGGAAGACTTGTTTGACTAACGGCAGGGGATGTGTAACTCAAAAAATTCCCTGCAATTCATACAATATGACTGATGGATGTGATGGATATATTGGGTCAGATGGTGCTTGTTATAATTCAACAGATACATCTGGTAAATGCAGATCTGCTATTTGTTCTGATGCTCTATTAACAAACTATAGTAATAATTTATGTTCCAAATTCAAATATGGATGCATTTCTTCAGGAATAGGCTGTGTATAAAATAGAATAGCCTGTAGCTTATATAATTAGAGTCAAGGATGTGCTAATATCATAGGCAGTGATGGTATATGTTGGAATGATGTGAATAGCACTGCTTGTAAGCCGAGAACTTGTAGTGATGCTTCGAAAGAAATAAGCCTAGATTATAATTGTGAAAATTTTCTAACTGGTTGTTTAACTAATGGCAGAGGATGTGTGAATTAAAGATCACCGTGTAGCTCATATAAAGCAGATGCAGATTGCCAAAAGTACATCGGTTCTGATGGCTAGTGTTTTTTAGACAATACTACTAATGTGTGTAGGAAAAGGGTTTGTGGTGATGTTAATGCAACAACAGATTCTGAATGCTCAACATTTTTAAAGGGTTGTAGGACTGATGGTGAGAAATGCCTGAGTCAGATTGTATGCTCTTAATTTAAATATGCCTCTTTGTGTTCAACAGACACTTATGGATAAAGATGTCTTTGGAATAGAAAATTGAAAAGTTGTTTTAAATTTAATAGCTGCTTAGATGTTTTTGGAACTACAACGGCGTTTTGCCAGACAATATCGCCATATTGTGTTACAAATGGTGTCTCTTGCATTCCCTTAGACAAATGCAAAAACTATTAATATTAGATTAGTTGTACCAATGGAGTTGATGGTACATGTGGATGGATAAACTAAAATAAAACATGCTAGTTATTTACAACTCAATTCACATATAAGGGAACAACTAATGATGAGTGTGCCTTGTGGAATTCTAGGTATATTACAGATGGTGTAAAATGTGTTGCAAAGTCTTCTTGTGATAATTATGAAACAGCTATCTCATGCGACTATGGCTCATATGATAATAAAACATGTTAATGGGACAGTAAGGTAAAGATGTGCTCATTTGTAAATTGTAACAGTTATAAACTCACAAGCTATGATCAATGTGTTAAAATAAAATCATCAACTCCATGTACATACGATGGGACTACTAGTTGTATGCCTTAATCGAATTGTAGTTTATATGACAATGCGTTTAGTTGTTTTTAAGGTTTAGATGGAATTTGCATATGGACTTCTATTTCACAAAGTGATAATAGTACTAAATATGGTTGCCGATTATAGTAATGTTCTGATTTTCAACTTAAAACTAGTCTTGAATGCACAAAAGCCTCATCAAAATGTGTATCAAATGGTTAGTAATGTGTAGATATGGCAATGTGCAAATATTATAATGATTATCAATCTTGTTCAGGTGGCGGCATTGATGGAGTTTGTGTTTATTAAAGCGGAAGATGCAAATTATTCGAAAGCTGCTAAGAAGCATCTTCAGATGAAGTTGCTTGTAAGTTTAAATCTGACTCATGTTATTTCAGTACGGACAAATACAATGTGACATCTTGTAACATTCATACATGTGATACTAAGGCAAGAGGATCAGTGTGCCAGTCTATACCTAATTTTGGACTCACAGTATATCAGATATGCCTCAGTAATGGAACCTAATGTATTCCAACTTAGCCAAGTGGACTAAACAAAACTAATTGTTATGATATGTCAATGTCTACATATACTTGGGATGGATAAAGTTGTTAAATTTGTCAAGATCCAATCGTGAACCAAGTAAATGGCTATTTGCTAATATTCAACATCATATTGATATTGTTACAATGAACATTATTATAAAGTGTATTATAAATATATACAAAAAAACGAAAATAATCTAGTTATAAGGGCAAAATTTATTAAACTTCTTAGTGATGAAAGTATTGTCTAAGGCTGCTGTTTTGAGATGAGGACCTGCAATACAATAATATTGTAAATGCAATTTTTGATAAATTGCTGCTAGTGTTTGGAACATGATTTTAGGTTTAGCCTTCATCACCGATAAGAATACTTTGCATTTTGGAATAATTTTGAAAATAAAACATATTAATATTTGTAAAGATAACTATGATTTTTATTCTATTTATTCTTATTATCAGCCTGTTAATGGAATTAGATCAAAGTTAGGATTTAATATTTCCTGTCAACTAAGAATGCTAATGCTAAAGTATAATCATGATTGATGATTGCTTAGCATCATAAAATTGTAGTTGGGTAATCTAATAGAAAGGTAACTTATTTAAGGATCCTAGGAAACTGTTAATTACTAGCCAATACTAATGTGACGTTATCCTATTCACTTAATTGTGCTTTAAAATCGAATAGTGATTGTTTATAATCTCCAGAATGTGCATTAATTGGGTCATTTTGCACATTCTTTTCGGGATGCTCTGCCTATTACTATACCACAACAGCAAGCTGCCAACAAATATCTTAATAATGTGTTTCAGATGGTGAAGGATGTATAGATATGCCATAAAATTGTATTTAATATAAAACTCAATATGCTTGTTAAAGTATTCTAATTAAAATTTTAATAATAGATTCAATCAACAGCGCATCGGGCTTATCCTGCAAGTGGAACAACGCATAGTGTGGTAATGAAGATTGTGTAAACGCTCCAGATACCTTCAAAACAACGCAAGAATGTTCATAATGGTAGCCCTATTGTTTGAGCATCGGTAAAGGATGTGGCACAGTGAAATAAAACTGTGATGCATACCCAATCAGTCGTGGTTGTGATGGCTTGATCGGAGTGGAAGTTAGATGTGCTACAGATACTAAAAATAATATATGCAGAGTTGCCACATGTGCAGATGCCCCAACAAATATGACAACTGATGCCTAATGTGACTCTTTTGTTTCAGGATGTTTTACCTTTGGTAGAGGTTGCATTAAAACAAAATAACCTTGCACTTAATTTGTCAAGACTTAGGATTGTGAGAACTTGGAAGGATTAGACGGCGAATGTATTGATGACAATAATAAAAATAGTAATGCTTGTAAACTCAAAGAGTGCAGTGACGCTAATTCAACAATAAACACAAATTAAGGGTGTGAGGAATTTTTGACTGGATGCATAACGACTGGATTTGGTTGTTCGAAAGTTATGTTACCATGTTACCAATATAATTCTTAATATGGATGCATTAATTTTAATGGAACAGATGGACCATGTGTAGATTAATTAATAAATAATAAGACAGTATGTAGAGCAATTACTTGCGATGAAATTCCTCCAACTATTGCAGAAAATGATGGATGTGAGTCATATAAATTGGGATGTAAAAGTAATGGAGTTAGATGCGTTAATTTCTTGAGTTTGTGTAGAGGATTTAACTCAACTTATTTTAAAATTGGATGCAATAAACTCATCGGAAGTGATGGAAAATGCATAGGGGATAGTATAAATTAAGGATTTTGTAGACCGATAGAATGTGAGGATGCTCCACAAACATATCAAAATGATACTCAGTGCAACGAATTTAAAAAGGTGTTTCACGACTGGCAAAGGATGCGCAAAATCAAGGCTTCCGTGCGGTTCTTATAATTTCGATCTAGGCTGTTCAAATTTCATAGGAGATTTAGGCCGTTGTGGAGAAAAAAGAGGAACTGCCATCTGTACCACAGTTTAATGTATAGATGCACCCTCAAATTATTCAACAGATGCAGATTGCTAAAAATTCTGGAAAACCTGTTGGACGAACGGCAAAGGATGTGTGGATTATAAGCAGCCATGCAATTAATATAATAGTAGTCTTGGGTGTTTTGGTTATTTAGATTAACAAGGACCTTGTGTAGACTCTAAAGACTAATCCGGTTTTTGTCGGTCTGCTCTATGCGAAGATGCTCCTTTCTATTATAATTAAACTTGTGATAAATATAAAACAGGCTGCATATCGTCTGGAATAGGATGTGTGAGTGTAAGATAAGATTGCAAATATTATAACACATCATAAGGGTGTTCTGATATCATCGGATCTGGAGGTTAATGTTGGAATTAAAATAGTTCAGATAAGTGCAAAACAAAAGCGTGTAGTGATGCACCAAATATTACAGATTGCAATAAATTTCTCAAAGGATGCTTAAGTGATGGTAAGACTTGTGTTGAAAAAAAAAAGTTTTGCTCTGAATATCCAGGAGTGGACTGCGATGGACATATAGGCACTGATGGTCTTTGCAAGTTTGACAATATTAAATTACAGTGTCGAGCTGTGTAGTGCCAAGATTATAAAGGAACAACTGATGATATCTGCGACCAGTAGCTTAAGGGATGCAAAACCGATGGTGAAATGTGTTAAGACAAGATTATCGTGCTCATAATTTTTATATGCTTCAACTTGCATTCAAGGTTAAAACAATTAAACATGTGTATGGAATCGAAAATGGAAAAAATGTTTGAATTTTACAAAATGTGAAGATTATTTAGGCCAAACAAATGAAGTGTGTTAAATAATGTCTCCTTATTGTGTTTCAGATGGAGTCAAATGCATTCCAAAAGCCCTCTGCTCAAAATATCTAAATTAGTTAAGTTGCATCAGCGGTGCTGATGGCAATACTTGTGGTTGGAATAGCTAAATGAATTCATGTCAAATTTACAAACCAGAAATTTTGTACAATTCAACTTCGTCGGCAGAATGCAAATTATGGAACTAAAGATTGATCACAGACGGCAAATATTGCATACCTTTAACCACATGCAACTATTACAGCACCTAATAGAGTTGTTCAATTTCAATTGATAATAAACAATGTAGATGGAGTTAAGGCAAGTGTGATTACTATTAATGCGAAGATTTTATATATGACAATTACTAAGATTGTGTTATATAAAATTCTACTTAATATCTTTGTACAACAGATGGAACTAAATGCATAAATCAAAAAACATGCTCCTCTTATGTTAATACTTTTAATTGCCAATAAGGGACAGATGGATATTGCATTTGGGCGTAATCATTAGACAGTTCTGGCAAAATGACATTTAGTTGTAGGATAAAGGTATGCTCGGATTACCAATTAACTTAAAACTAGTGAAGAATGTAAAGAAGCCTACAATAGTTGTGTCTCAAATGGCTCTAATTGCATCGATAGTTAAAATTGCATAAATTACAATAATCGAGAATCTTGTTCTGGTGGAGGTAAAGATGGTGTGTGTGTATTTGTTAATGGGGCATGCAAGTTATTTGAACAATGCTTCGAAGCTAATTTTGATGAAGTTGCTTGTAAATAAAAATCTGATTCATGTTATTTTAATGTGAATACTAAAAATGAGACGAAATGCAATGCCCATTTTTGTGATACAAAAGCAAAGGGATCGAGCTGTTAGCCTGTCCCTAATTTTGCTGCAATTGGATTTCAAATTTGTTAAATGAAATCAGATGAGTGTGCTCCTATAAGACCTATCGATTTGAATAGGACACACTGTTTTAATCAATCCATGAATACATATTTTTGGAATGGATAATCATGTTAACAATGCACACCTATAGAGGTTGAGAATAATAGAACAAACCCTACACAAAGTAATGGAGTGTTTCTTATGTTATAATATTATTTATTGGCTATATTATGAATATTATCATATATATATATATTGATTGATGGTGGTGTTAGTTTAATAGTATTACAAAAAATATAAAAAGGTTAAAAAGTTTTTTAACGATTCAATTATAATATAACATTTCAAATATTATATATTTAATAATAATGGAAAAATAAATTGAATATCATGAGAGTAATAATGGAAATTTCTTAATTTTATTCTTGATGAGCATATTAGTATTTCTTGGTCTAGGTTGCTGTTTTGAAATGAGGAGATGCAATACAATAAAAATAGAATGACAAATAAATTAAAATATATTTTATTTTATGATTTCTCAAAATATTGTGAAGACTAGAACTTAATGCAATTGTTAAATAGGTTATCGTTAATTCGAGAATTGTCAACAATTCATCAATCTAATCAAAATGAGATATAAAAATGTTAAGCTGGATGATTTAAAGAGAGATTATGAAAATTTACTATCAGCATAAATATATGACTAGTACTAATCATATCAGAAAACACTAAAATAAATTGATAAGGATTTAAAAAGAACATTTGTGGGAGAGGAATTCTTCTTAAGCTAAGAGGGTTAGAATGCATTGAAGAATGTTTTGATTTGCATTGCCAAATACGATTTGAAAGTATTTATTTTGATGTTTTATCAAGCAAAAAGCTAGGGTATGTTCAGGGAATGAATTTTTTGGTAGCAGCATTACTATATCATGGAGAGGAATATGTGGCATTTTGGAATTTTGTATCGTTATATGAAACATTATAATTAAGGGATATTTTTCTAGAGAGTATTAATAAATAACTTTTATCAAGATTTACCAGGTTTATCAAAGCACATTCAGATGATTGAATTATTGTGTATGACAAATTATAAGCCACTTTAGGATCATTTTGTTAGGAATGAAATTAATTTTTAAAGCTTTTGTACTCCGTGGTTCCTATCTATGCTGGCCATGGTTTTTCCAATACAAGATTATGTAAATTTATAGTAAAGTAGTTAGATGTTTTTAGGAATTTATTAAAGAATGGATGGTTGTATTTCTATAAATTAATTTTAAGTTATCTAAAAAATTTAGATGTATTGAAATTTGATGGGCCAGAATTAACCCTCTACATAACAAACGCGAATAGAATGTAGGATAAAGATAAGGAAAAATGGAAGGCCGCCTAACGGGATGCTGATAACATAATAATCGATTCTAAATTTGTGAACGATATGCTAGATAATTTCGATGAGAGAACTCAGACATTTGTGAAAAAGTGATGTGAATCAAATCCGTTTTTATTTTTAAAATATATAATTAATGAGAGTATTGGTACTTGTGCTCTTGTCCATTGCGTTGGCCTAGAATATAATGGCAGAAAAAAAGAATAAAACACCAGCTACATTAGATATTCCAGCTGATGTTTTTTAAGTTGAAGATCACAAATCTCATAAAGTTATAACATTTTTAGGAAAGAGTGACGACCCCATAATATAGGAGTCATATAATAAGATGTTGATAGCTGAACCAATTGAGAAGATTATTGAGACATTATAACCTATTGAAATTAAGCAAAATATGTACTTCATATCTGAAGAGAGAGAATAAATTAAGAGTAGAACACCCTCATTGAAAGATTTTAAAACACTATTTGAGAATAATAAATTAGACCAACCCATCCACCCAAAAATTTATACTGCAGAAAAGATTTCTGAATTCAGAGATGATTGTATTTATGTTTTCTCAGAATGTCACTACAAAGGAACTCACGCTAAAAGTTGCGCTAAGCATTTTGATACATTCACAGAATTCCCTCAACTAGTAAAATCTGTTTTCATTCCTTAAGGAAACTCTATGAGCCTCCCACTTAATAGAAAGACATTATTTTTAGATGCATCAGTAAGTTGCCTCAAAGATATGCCAATAGATTTTGGTACCCTAACAGAAGGATATAAATTCATATTCAGCGACGGAACAGTTCACCAATGATATTTTGCAAATATAAAATAATAATATTATAATATCAATGATTGTCATCATGGTCTATAGGTCCATTATGATCATTGTGGTCATCATGATCATTATGATGTTCTATTATCCTACTCTCGATCTGATGCGCACCAGGAACTACCTGTTACTTTCCTCCTATTTTGATTGTTTCATGTAATTATTATTATATTGCTGATTTAATTTATTGAAACTCACTCTTAATTATGTATCTAATAGATATAAATAGTATTTTACCTTTCAAATTTATCCTCTTTTTAAGTTTCTTTATCATTCTCTAGATCCAGTGCAGGATTCCCTTCGATATTATTTTCATATCTTAATTATGATTGAAATATGAATGGTATTTGATGATAGAAAAAGGGACTCTTTCCTTGATGGCTAAACTTAGTATGTCTCAATTAATCAGTGCTGACGATTCCATGTGTGCACAATATCTAAGTAAGTATTTTCATGAATTCATGTAGATTCAGCTTTTCTGCACACAACGTCATCATTTAGATAATTTGTGATCCCTCTTTAGCAGTAAACTTCTATATTCTAATTAGAAAAGTAACAAATGATAAATGAAATAGCTTTTCCTCTAAATATTAATAATAATATTACTTTATTCTTTTACCTTTTCGGCAGATCTATAAAGCATGGACTTAATACATAAAGATAATATCAATCCTAAAATTTATAGTTCTATCACTGATTCAATCCAAATTAATGATAGATAAAGAAATACAAGTTCAGCAAATATTTCAAAAAAGAAGTATGTTTGAACTTAGATCTTGAAAACTATGTCATAAGACCATGCTTTCCATACTCTAATGATTCCCAGAAAAATTGTAATCCAAATGTAAAAGTTATTCTCCTAAATATTCCCATTAAGATTAAATCCATTCTAAAATAATTGATCATATTCGTAATTAAAGAATGTAGCAACAAAGCATAACAGTCCAACAAAAAAGTTTTGCATTAATATCAAATATGGAGTGTCTGCATCCCAAATATATTCATGTAACCCATAGTCATCGTAAACTATTTCAAAATTTAAATTAGAGTATTTCTCATTAGCGAACAAATCCTTATACTATTAGTTGTTCAACTATATCATGTAAACTTTTTCCCTTATTAGCCTTCTTAAAACTGTATCTTCCTATTAATACAAATCTGGATCATCAATAGCTTCTTTATTGAAATTGAATATTTTATATTTTTCCATATACTAAAAGGTATACGAGAGTTCATTTTAGAAATATTCATCAATTAACTATCTCTTCCCCTCATAATTTAATGCCTCCAAGTCTTTTGAGTGCTAATCACAATGAATTCTCAACTACGCCTCCACATAATTTGAAAATAGCGTATTGATAACACAGAGCGATTATGAGATTTTCTCTGGTTCATCAGCAATATAGTTAGCCCACGAGATTCTATCACAAAACGCCTTCCTTTACAGTTATTTTTTCATTTGAAAGACTTTGAATATCCAAATTCCCAGTGTTTTGGATGCTGCTGCCAAAATAACATACAGTAAAGGTAACCAATCAAATGAATGATTAACTCCTATAGATGTGTTCTAAAAAGTGTCTCCAGGGATTATTTTAAGCCAATCTTCTAGTAAGTACACAAGTGCCATTAAGGCAAATGCGGTTAAAATTGTGTTTGGTGTTACGTTATTAATCCAGGATCTAAAGAAGGCTATGAAAATATGGTACAGGGCTAAAAAGTGAACAATATTATAGTAGTTTATCTAAATTTATTTATAAATGTATACTGCATGAAGACTAAGCGCAAGTGTAATAAATTCTAAAACACTGCATGAAAAAATAACACTTAGAGAAAAATTAAATATCTGCCCTATATTATATGGGCTATTTAGTGTTGGGACCTTCAATGTTATTATTTTCCTAATAGTTTATAATTTTACTCAATTAAAACAAAAAAGAAAACTGCAATCGATGGTAATCTAATAAAAAATAATGATGCATAAAGAGCAGGCACATCAATCACTACCAGATATCTAAGAAGTGCGCAATCAATTATTTGTTGGGACCCTAGCCATCCAACTCCTATAATTATATCCCAAATCATATCGTATAACATGTTTTTAGAATAAAAATAATAAATAATATATAGAATAAATCAGGCCTGTAAGTCAGACTTCTCTTCATTATCTTCAATAACCGAGTTTGATATTTCTTCTAATTCTTTCTCATAAAATTGCTTCTAGCCCGAAAAATTAGCCTGAAGTTCTGGAAATGTAGTTTTCATTATACTAAAATGGTAGGCGCATTCCTTGTCCAAAGTAGAAAATATATTCTTATAAAACTTCTTCAGTTTCAGATACTATTCCTTCTCAATGTACCAATCTTTGAATTGTGAATAAACCAATATGGGATAGGTTAAATGTTATTTTGCTAAATTCACAATTAAATAGGAAAGTAGTTTATACACATCCTCCTCTAACACTTGATCTGAGTTTATATAGAATAGTATTCTGATTCTTTGTTCTGCATTCAAACTTAGAAATTCTGGTCTTAATTTTAAAAGCATGGATAGAAATTTGACAACCTAGTCAACAATCACAAACTATCTAATTGTAATTCCTTCCTTTTCTATATTATCTGTGTATTAGATGAGGAATTCTTCCTAATCTTGTTCATCATTTAATTAGATATAGTCACTTTGATTTTAATTTTAATATTGACTTAGCATCACTTATAATCTAGGATTAGTAGATCTGTTTTTTTATAATAATTAAGATATGATTGATCCTATTTTCGGTTTATTTTACAATCTAACCTTTCTTTATACTTGTATATTATTCTCCTTTTTTGCTTTATATCTTGCTATATCCTCTAGAAAATGGTTATTAATCTCAAAAACAATCAGAATTTTATCATCCATTTGCTAAAAATTATACTCACTGTTCTCCTCATCATAATATTCTTCATCCTTTTTCATCTTATTAGCATCCTCTTTAATATATATTTTTTTAACTAATTTCACTACTCTATATATTTTTATTTTACTACTTATCTAATTTTATTGTTAAGTCGCTTATTCTTTCTGTCATATCTTTCTCAACTTTAGTTTCATAAGGCATTTCAATCAAAGATGCTTTCTTATGCGCTTCAATTGAAATACTTATCACATAAATATAAATAATTATTTTTACTATATACTATAGACTCCATATGAAATACATATAAGTAGTTTTGTACTATTATTAATTGTAAAAAAATACTTATGGCACATCTAGAAAAGCTTAAACAAATATGTATAAAGTATATTTTGTTGATTTGCTTTAAACCAATTATTCAAGTCCGAGTACTGTTTAAGGAAATAGTACACAAACATCAAAAATAATTACCAATATTCCACAATATATCTGAGAGGGCATAGTTCTCATAAATATAGTTATGAACTTCTAAATCCATTAAAATTAAATAAAAAGCATTAGGAATTATAGTAATGTGAATGGATATGCAATCCATAAAAACATCTTAGCCATGTCTTCAGTGGATTAGATGTTTTACAATTATTAGGATGTATTAATATTAATCATTTTCCCTGATGTGTAATGTGCTAATAACTCTTGGTCAAATATCATCAAATCATCGGTGCTATTGTATCTTAATATGATAATCTGCATCCTAGATACTACAAACATCAGAAGTGAAACTATGCTATACAATTAAAACATCAAATTAAATCTAGAAAATATGTAAGTAAGTTCTAAAATGCTTCTAAAAACCTTTATTATGCAAATAGATATGAAAATGCTAAATAATATCAAATGAACATCATCGGAAACATCAATAATTGGTAAGGTATAGATGATATCCTAAAAATAAAAATTTTGATCTTAGAGTCTTTCTATTATTAAATTAATTTATATTTATGAATCAGTATTGAGATCATAAATCGATCCAAATATGACAACAACTGTTGTATAATCATCCAGCCACTAAGATTTTGTAACATTCTATAACAATTCTGTAAAGTTAGTATTTATGTTGACAATAAATTAATAATCTAATTCTTCATAATTTCTATAATGACCAATAATTGATTATAGAGGTACTTAGGTATCATTTACATTAAATTCAGAGCAATTTGAACTGACACAATAGTCTGAGTCTAGGGGAGTAAACTATTTCTAAATTCGATCTTAAAATCCATATTCACAGTCAATGTATGTTCCATTACATTCAAACATAGGTTCCCTTTATTGAGCAAATAACAATTATTGAATTGGGTAGTGATTGCATGATATTCCTTTACAAAAATACTTTGGAAGATAATTTTATTCGAGATAGTACATAATATCATCAGTCGAATTCAACTATTCAAAAACATCAAAATTATAGTAAGCTCTAATTCTTCTGAGATCAATGCTCGATTGATATATATCCTCATAGAGAGTCTAACATTTTCTATTAAAATAGTCATTTATACTACTATTGGCATCAATATCAGATATAACAAAACACTAAGTCTCTCTAGTTCTGAGCTTACAAGCACTAATTTAATTTATTTTAATCTTCTCTTTCCTATAAACATGTATTTTATCTTTTTTTAATAAAATAAAATATAATATGTACCCTTAGAAAAAGCCTAAAACCTAAAATATTAAGTAACAAAAATCCGATAGTATAAAAGCAATGGTATTGGAGAAATTATTATAAGATTTTGCTGGGAAGAATCTCCAAAATAAACATGTAACTCATATTCATATATTTAGCTCATTTAATTTTATGTAGAAGACTTCTTTACAAGGTAGCTTTTTAGTGAAGGTGCTTTAAGAGCTTTGAAGCTTGAAGTTAAAGCATAAGTACAAAAGTCTAGGGAAGAAAAATAACTCATAATAGAGAAGCTCCAAAAGTAAATAGAACTAAGCACTAAAAATAACCTTTAAGGGCCAAGTTAGCTTATGACATAATCAGTAGGAAATTTACAAGATGTTAATACACAACAATCTGTCACCCATTTTTCTGATAAAAAAGAATCCACACCAATAATCTCCTATTAAACAACAGAGAAATAAGAGACATAATAGAGGACTAAATCTGTTTATCATGTAGAAGGAAACGAGGATGAGTGGGCTACAATTATTAAATATGACTATGCATTATACAAATAATAGTAGGAAGATCTTAAAAATTAATTAAAATAAAATAAGTAGAGAATTAAGGAGGAATTAGATAGATAATTGTAGGAAAAGGAAAGAAAGAAAAAGCAAGAACAAGAGAACGAATTCAAATATTATGATCAAACGAAGACGTTATAAAATGAATATGATTAGTAGGAGGAGAGTAAGAAAGAAAGAATGCGATTGAAATAGTTAGAGGAAAAAAAATAAAGAGATGAGTAAGTTGAGTTTGAGAGATTAAAAAAGAAAGAGCAATTTAAAAGCAATAAATAACAAGATGAAAACTTAATTAATTCTATAAAATAACAAATTCAAGCGGAAAGTGAGCATTTAAACCTTAAAAAGAAGGAATAGCAATAAAAATTTTAATTAATTCTCAAGGAGAATGAGAAACTTAGAATATAGGTATTATATTAAATTAACATTCAAGGCATTAGAAGAAATGAAATAATAGAAAGAACATGAGACTAAGCTATAATAGTAGTATATAAAGTAGCTTGAGATTGAGGAATAGAAAAGAGAAGCCATAAAAAAAGAAAGAGAAGATAGAGTCAAGAACCTGATGAATAATTATAGCCAACATATTTTAAAAAATGAAAAAGAATAGAAATTAAAGGAGGTATTTTTTTCACATAACTTAGGAATAAAAATTATTAGAGGAAATGAAAAGATAAGAACAACAATCTAAAGAATAAGAATTCAGGAAGAAATAATTGGAGAAAAATAGGATGGAACTTGTTAAGTAGGAGCTTGGAAAATAGATTTAATAAAAGAAGCAAAGATACAATGAAGAAGTGGATGAATCTAATAAAATCCTTCTTAAACAAATGCTTGAAGTATAAAAAATAAAGGAAAAAGAATCATTAAAATAATAAGTATATTGATTAATTTACATTTAGAAAGTGAGATAGAGTTATTTGGACCATGCTGAATAATTGAAAAGATAAATGCAAGAGTCAAGAACGAAGTAGACAGTGTAGAACAAGAGCATGCATGAAAAGATGTCAGATATAGAATTATTACACAATAAAGATATATTGAAGAAGATAGCAAATGATTCATTAATTGATGCTACAATTAAAAAAAGCAATTTTTGAATCACATAGCTTGTTGCATAGCTTTTAATCCGATTCTTGTCATGTATTCTTTTGCCTTCTTCTAGTGAGCACCTCTACATTTATAATATCCACTTAAGTTAATTCCTGCTAATATAAATCCTGTCAATGCTAGTATTGCCTTTATTATATAATTTTAAATTAAATACCCAAAGCCAACTTAATGCCAAAAATTCAATTATAAAGAATACTAACCAAACTAAAGTAGTAATTAATTAAGTAAACCAAAATACTGAGGAATTGCATTCATTCGCTTCAAATGTAGCATCCATAGATTCATATTTCCATGTTTCCGTTCCATCTTCATTTATTTAAGACCACCATCTCAAACCTACAAGTTTTCTTTTTTGATTAAATAAATGAAATACCTCCCTGTAACATTTTTGACAGTCCAAAAATCGAATGCATCTAATAATACTATTATCACGAAAGTTATGGTAGCTGATCCTATTATTGCATTTAGCAGAATATAGCTATTTCATATTTTAAATTTGTTACAAAGCGAGAGCACATCCTTTAAATAACATGTGAAATAATTAGAACACAAACGAAGCATTTTATGCCTTTAAGGGTTATACTATAACCTATTATTAGGGCATTGCCACAGTTGTTTAAGATCCTTACATTTGTTGCATTTTCTTTTCATCTCCTAAATTGATATTGAAATCAAGATCGGCTTACGAATGCTACACATTCTGAGCTGGTTCCTCTGCTATTTGCTATGGTAAAATACTAATATGGTACCATCTAAAATATTTTAGAAAATTAATTAATACCGATTGATAAAAATTTGAAAATTCTATAGATATGGACGAACCTTAAGTTTAATAGTTAAATTATGTCGAATAGTTAAGAAAGTTATCAGGTATCATTCATCACTAATAAAAGATTATGGAGTGAAAGAATTTTACTAACAATTGGGAGATGAGGAATTCAAAAAAATTAGGAAATAGAAAAAACCCAAAAGAGATAAAGAGAGTTAGGCTGATAACGTAATCGACTTGAAAGAGAAGCTTAAAAAGCTTATAAAAGACACAAAAGCAATACAGACAGAATTAATTGCAACAACAAAGAAACATAAATAAGTGATAGCAGAAATTGAAAAATGTAAATATTTTAATTCATATTTAGTGACAAATGATAATCAATAGGCTAGAAATCAAATAAAGGTACTTGATGGATTAAAGAATACCTTAACATAGCAAGTAAATGACAGAAAGGATGTTTATCAGAAGGTTTATGATTAGGAAAAATAAAACAAATAAGAATTGATTGAGAGTTTTCAAACTGAAATCAAACAAATTCAAGAAAGAATGGAGCAAGTTAGTGTAAAGAAGCAATAGTAGGAGCATGAAAATAATTTTTTGAAATAATAATTAGCACACATTGAAGAGAATACTAAAGTAAGAGATAGTAAATTTGAAGAGGAGCTTCTTAAAATAGGTATTTCGATTATTTCTATCATTAGAAAAATAAAAAGGAGAAAGAGAAGACAAGATTAAAACTTAAATGGATTAAATACTTGATTCTATTGGCAAACCAGAAAACGTTGAGGAGTAAAAGCAAAAGATAGCTGATGAAGAGGCCTTAATAGATTCTCATTTAAATCTTTATTTACAAAAAAATGAAGAATTTTCTTAAATGATAGAATAGGTCAACAAATACTTCAAAATATATAAGGAAGAAATGGATAGAGTAATTTTTTTTATAATTATACTATAGATTCAAGCCCAACACATCCTCAACGAGAAAGAAGCCAATGACCTCCATAAGAAAGCAGAGAAATCAGATATTCTCATACTTGACAATGTTAAAGAAGTAATCAATTTATCAATTTATTCCAGCATATCAAATGTGCAAAAGAGGTGCAATAGAAGAAAAATTAATTAGAGGTTTTACAGAATTTGTTAAAATAATTATAAAAATAATTTGAGTGATATATTAAACAATTATGCAAAATTAATAATCTAAACACGAGGACTTCTTCTCATTTATCGATTATGTCAAAGTCGATAACAAGCAGTTTTATGATGTATGAATTAATATGAAAATAATATTTTAAGATCCTAGTTTAAGGAATGAAGGAGATGATGATCGAAAAGTAATTTTTTTGAAATTATAACTAGGCCAAAGAATCAATTAGAGTTTCTAGGATAATATTTATTAAAAAATGAAAATGGCTGAAAATATATTTCATTCATATTATTCATAAAGAAATCTTATACATGAAATATAATCTTTTGTATCGTGGCATGCTTTATTGAAGGTGTAGGATACAATAGAAGATATATGTTCTTTGATAGCTTCATCTAGTATTTTTTTAACATCTCTCTCAAACGGGTTCTTCGCTCTTAATTTTGGAGTCTTATTTCTACCGTGATAGAGGCAGGCAAATATAAATTCAATGTCAACATTTCTGTTCAGAAAATGTTTATAAATTTTATTAATAACAGCAGGTTCATACCTAAAATTACCAATATTCTTGAAATGTTATTTATTAAGCACGATTTCTTATTTTATAAGTTCTTAAATAACTGCGTCCTAGACACTCTGTAAAAAAGGGAACCTCTCCTCTTTTGGAATTTAAAGTAATCCCAATTTACCTTTTTCCGTGTAAATTTTAATTATGACATCTTTCCAAATTTATTCATAATCTTTTAAATTAGTATACAAGATGAAATTCTCTATAGCATATTTATTGCATCTACAAATAATTTCAATTATGATTCGCTCAACTATATTTTCTAACTCTTGAGGTGTTAATTAATCTTTTATTATTTCCAAAACAATTAAAGCCTTACTTGGATCTTCACATTTTGTGTCATATTTCTTTGTCGGATGCTCAACCATTAATGCAAATTACGGTTTTTCTTTAAGTAGCGTGTAAAATGACTGTAAATCATCTCTATAGCAGAAATCAAATGTATTCTTAACCATATTAATCATTTAATCAGTAAATTCACTTCTTTCCTATTGAATTAAATGTAAATATGTATTCGCCAATAATGCACCATGGGCTGTAACATCACACTAATCGATATTCTTAATTAGATTAAAAGTCATCAAAGAATGAAATACTCTAGATTTATAAAATGGTAACAAATCTTTGTCATCATCTGCACTAATCAAAGGAAGAACACAATTAATTTCTTCAAAACCCCCATCTCCAATTTGTAATTTAACCTTATTTCTTCCCTCCTATTAAACTGTTAGAGAATCTATGTATTTGTTAATCTTTGCAACATTTCTCACCTAAACAAGCCATGAATTTATATCTGAAGCACTTGATAAATACACCTCAAGAGCATACCCAATTAAAGGAAATGATGGTACTAAATCATATTAGGATGGGCATAACTACAATCCTAAAATTATATCTTATTCCGATAATATTTCCTTCTAATTCTACAAGGTAATAACAGATTTCATATTCTCATTTTAAGCAAATTGATTATTTTTTAGAATATTAACCAATTCGTCTCTATCCACTTTAAAAGCCTCAACTGAAAGTCCCCTCCATTTCATAGCCTTATCCTGGTAATGCCCGACTTAAGTACCAATAGCTAGTCTTTTAGCAGCTTCAGCCTCAGTTAGGTTTTTCAAATAATCCTTCTATTTTAGGTTTGCAATCTACTAAACAATATGATTGAACTCTGATTCTTCCAAAGTATCGCACATATTTAATCTTTCCTTCAATCTTGAAGCGAATGTCAATTTCTTTAATTTTTTATCCTCTTTTTTCTCAGGGTAAGCAAACTCAAATAATTTAGTAATTTCTTTAACAGCCTCTGTTGCCTTTTATGATACATCATTTTTTAATGATTCAGCTTGAAGGTTCTGTAACCAGAATTTACTTATCTCTAAAAGTTATTGAATAGCAATTTTAGAGGGTTAAATTTTTTCTCCTTCACAGAAAATTTCATCATCAAATGAACACACCCAAGTTTCAGCAGGGAAATTCTCTTTAAATTACCTCTCCCAGGGATACTACAAGCAAGGTGATGTTTTGAAAATTTGTTTACACTAAATATATTTCTGTATCATTTAGAATTTTTCATGAAATTCTTGATCATAATGTTCCATATTTATGAGAAAAACTTGTGGAACCTAGTTATCTCCATTATGAAATATCTCTCTTAGTTTCATTGCTGTGAACGTGGGAAATCCAACGCCAACTCCAACGCAAATGAAATTTAAGAAAGGTAATTAACCAGGATTAATTTCATCCAATCCTTTTGTATCACCCTACCCATCAGAAACGAAAATAACTGTGATTGGCATTTTCTTGTATTTTTCTAAGGATAAAATTATGCATTACTAAGCAAAAAATTCAAATTTTAGAAAGCTTGTGTGATATGCGTACCACCACCACCGTAATCTTGTAGCTTTTAAGATAATTTATTTTGGCCTACATCATAGCATTTGGTATCAAAGCATGTGTTGTAATAATTTTACGTTTTATCCACAATATACTTATTATAACATTCAGCAAGAGTTGGCCATACTAAATAATTCACTAAATAACATACCTGTTGACATGGAGCCTGATGAATCAAGAACTGAAATCACTAAGGTTTCTTATTTGTTCTTTCCGAATGGCAATTTGAAATACTTAATTTATTCCTCCTAGAGCATAACAATTTAATTATTGTAATAAATTCAACATATAAACCAATAATAATTGATGAAAGAATTATAGAGATTGTTTATTCTTTCAGAAAAATATTTGAAAAAGTTTTTATTATTATCATAACTCTTGCATTCTTAGCTAAACTACTGGATATTGTGATTTCTAGTTGTTTGTTCCCCCATATTATGAATCCTAGTTGGAATACTATGATCCACCGTATTAAGATCTCTTCTATCCAGCTGCTCGTGGTGCTTGACTTTTATTTAATTAAACAACTTTGCTTTTAAGAAACTCAGTATCCCCAACCTTGTCATGAGCATTTGCTAATTCATTCTTGAGTTCAATGACCTATTAATAAATTATTTTGTAACTTTTTAATTCAATCTCTTAATTTCATTTTGCAGAATCTCTTTCTAATGATCCTCCTCCTCACTGGGTTCATTCGGTTGTGATTTCTATTTATAATCATACTTTAATATTCACACATAATACCTTAATCCGCAAAGTTTTCAATTCTTAATCTTTTTCCTCTAATTGCGCTCGAAGCATAGCAACTTCATTTTAATCAATGAAAGATTATTAATTTGAAGATTATATTCTTTGTTATTGGAGTAATTGATCCCTCTCCTATTAGAGTTGTCTAACTCTCATCTACAATTAACTAGATTGTAATAAGGTGATTATTTACGTTACTTCTGGAGAACTATCATTCGCTTTCCTGTTCCTCCATTCCTGGACCTCCTGCTCCCTCAACTACAAGATTGCTTTGGTTTGTTCGAATTCTAACATTTTCTCTCTTATATTTTTTAGTATAACAATTACTTCACAAATGAATTCATCTAATCCAGTTTATCAGTCAACGTTTAGGTTCTCCTATCATTCTCTTGATTGTTTTATAATATTTCTTTAGTAAATTGTTCTCTTATAGCCGTTAATTAAGCTTATAGATAGCGATTCTCCTCCTCTTTTTATAATAAAGCCTATTATAGTCTATCTCTATCCCCTTGAATGACAACTAATTTATTTGTTAATTCTTGATAATTTGCTCCAGTTTATTATTGGAATAGCATCTCTCTTTATGCGGCATTTTGTAATTATATTGCCATTTTATCATATTTTCCTTATAAATCTTCCAAATAGTTTGTCAGCTCATTAATATCAATATTCTGAGGTTGAGCTTATTATATTTATGGGATTTAAATTTATGGAAAGCTCTCCTTTTAGACTATTCTCAAAGGTTATTCAACATATTATTTGGGTTCAGTCCTATAATGAGGAGACATCACATCCTTCCTAATACTTAAGGGCATACTTGACACCGAAATTTATGCAGAGGGTGGTTATGATGGCATTCTTTATTATCTTTACATGAACATTTAATTTTTAATTTTTTACTTTTGATTATTTTTATTAAATGAATGTACGCAAATGACCCTTTTCTAAACAACACGATTTATCGGACAGACATTCCTCGAAATTCAATAGAACCCTGAAGATTAGGTAATATATTTTATTGTAATTATTATATAATATAAAAACATGCTTATTGTTTAGATGGTTATTTTAGGAAAAA
>VMTU01000159.1:2500-66182 GCA_016759055.1 Paramecium bursaria | reverse complement strand
AACCCCAACCCCAAACCCAAACCCCACTCCTCACTCACTCACTCACTCACTTTTTCTAAAATTTAAAGACTTTTTTTCTTTTTGACTAATTGATATATGATTTTACTTATAAATAAACTAAATTTCGTCATGAAACATCTAATATCGGTTTCAATAATCTGAAAAAAACTTAAAATATCACTTCTAAGAATATTTAACTCCCCTCTCAGTCATTCTCTTTTATTTTCATATTTTTCATTTTATTATTATTTCAATTATAATTTATTTTAAAATGATGGGACTTCATAATGTTGGAAATAGCTGTTATATGTAAAATTCATTATAATTTGAAAAGGAATTCGGTTCTTCAGATGTTATACAACAATTAACACTTCATGAGTGATGTGGAGAAGGCATTCTAGAATAAAGACAATTCCTATCTGATTTCAATCTATTTTATTTAGATTTACTTTGATATGAAAGAAGGACTTTGCAATCCTGATAACTTGTTAGAACTACGTAATTGTGTGAAAAATAGATTCCCGCACTTTAATAGCTAATAATAGGATGCTTAAGAGTTCTTGAATATTTTGCTTGATATGCTTCATGAAGAACTAAGAAAATCAGATTTGCCATAATATAAGCTTTAAGAATTCAAAAAAGAGGAGTATGATACAAAAGTAGCGGAATTAATCAGTTTTTTGGAATTTGAAGCGAGCCCAGTTGTGAAGCATTTTTCAAATATAGTTTAAGTCTAGTACAAATGTTAAAATTGTTTAAGTATAATTCTAAATAATATAATAGATTTGGTCCTTAGTTTAGAAATACAAAATTCAATTATGCTGAATTTAATAAATTACGCTTGTAGTCTTGTTGACTTAGTTGTTCACAATTTCAAAGACGAAGAAGTGAAGAAGGAATGTTCCAAGTGTAAATAAAACAAACAACTTAAATCTTAAAGAGTGATAAGAGTTGCTAAAAATATAATTTTTAGTATAAACAGATACAAGAAATAGAACCTATTTATGCAATATCTATCAGGAGATTTAATAACAAAAAATCTTGTTTAGATAACCCTACCACTATTCTTTACACTAAATAAAAAACCACTTCATATTTCTGGGCTGATTGACCATATTGGGGATTATAATAAGGGACACTATGTGTATTATCATAGAAGCAAGGATTCATGGACTTTATTGAATGATTCAGAAGCAATAGGATTAAAGACTTATGATGTTGATTTTTCCCTTACTTAGAACTCATATATTGTGATTTATAAATCATAATGAACCAATTTCTATAGGTTTTATTTCTTACTCTTCTTAATTAGGCTTATATTTAGCTTGATTTGCATCTTAGAATACTTTCAAACATTAGTTCAATGTAATAACAGCTCCTTGCGATCTTCTAATTTTCGAATAGCCTTAAAAATTTAATTTTCAATTAAAATACTTTTATAAACTTCATCAAATGTTAAAGGTTTTAACAATAGTCCATAAACCCAGCTTGTGAACATATTCTGGTCATTTAAATAGTTCATGAAACTAAGGAAGTACCTTGACTTCAAAAACTCCCTATCTATCGTAAAGAATATTGCATATAAAGCAGGGGGCAAACTTCTAAAAAGAACCTAAACTATTCTGTATGCTGTTTCTTTTCCTATCTACATTTGTTACTAATTATTGCCATTAACCATTATTGGATATCTAATTCTTATGTATTATTCAGCAACATTAGAAGCCAATATGACTTATTCCAATTCTAATTCATTTCTGACTAATGCATAGTTTATTTTGCTAAAAGCTACTTAACATAATCTCAGATAGGTTTCTCTATTTAATTTATCTGAGACAAATTTAATATCTAGTAGCGGCACAAAACCTACTAATTGAGATCTTTTTGCTTGTTAAGCATATTAATGAAGTTCTTCTTCATTTGTTTCATCTAGATTGACATTTAGTTTAAGCATATAAAATTATATCCCTGCTCTTTATGCTATAGCTATGTTTTTTAATGATTCATTAATTTCTTTTGGATCCTCATGAATTTCCAAAGTTGCTCCTCTTTTTATTGTTGATTACTGATTCTATAACAATTATAATAAGTTCTGTTCCTTTGATAATTCTGATGTAAACTAGAACTATTATTTATCAAGCACTATCTTATAATAGAATAATTATATTACTCCTTTAACATAGTCCTTCAATTATAGATCAGAAATGAATAACTCAATTATTCTCTATTCTAAATCACTTTAGTTATCATAGAACTCCTTCTTCTGATCATAATATTACATTTCAATTGGCATTAATTACACATTTAGATTTCTTCACATTATGTAAATAGATACTGCTAAACATATTGTTGAATTTGAGGATTTCTTAGCTCTGATAAATCAAGAATTATCGACTTGTAATTTTCTGTATCAAATTGATCACACAAATATGTAGTATTAGATTATAATTATCTTTGTATATTCATGTTATTTAAATATTATTAAATTTCATAAGTGAAAATTATAAATTGAAATAAAATTTTATTTCTCAAATAAAAATTTAATCATTTCCAAATGGTGATGGCTTAATGTAGACCTAATTAGAATTGTAGAAAAATCATTGATAATATTGTTTAAGAAATAAGAATTTGTGATTAAGTAATTTATCATCAAGTTATAGAACTAACAAATTGGTATTTAAGAATAGAGATTGATAATTATTTTAGAGAATTAGCAAAGCGGGAATTAATAATAAATAACATAGTAAGATTAAGACTAAATGAAAATATTGTTTAGTATTCTGATTATGATTTCATTAGATAGCAAGATTCTACTTAAAAGCAAAAATTACATAATAAAGGAAAAGACATTGAAATTTAGAAAAAAATAAATGATGATTTCGATTTAACCACTAAAAAATAAAAGGATAATCATGCAAGTGATAATTATAATACTATTAAAAAAAATTAGGAAAACAACTTAACAAATAATAAATTACTTTCTTCAGAGAATGTAAATCATTAGAAAAGCATTATAGAATTTATATAGAAGAAATTGATATACAAAAAGGTCAAAGGAGCGGGTAATCCTGATCATATAATAAAACATCTGTTTAAAAGATAAAATTATAGGTAGAATGTTAATAAAATTATTTAATAATTTTATGAATAGTCCTTTTTGAAAAGAAATGTGTAGGATGAATTACTTAAAAAGCATGTTAGATAGGTGTAAGGAAAAAAAGAACTACTAGAAGAATATAATATTAAAGATTAGAAAGGTATAGAACATATAAATCAATTTGTAAATATAAGAGGAGATGGTAACTGCTTATTCACATCGTTAATGATTTAGCTATTAGCGTATTACTAGAAAATGAAAAATAGGCACGAATTAAATCAATTGATTAAGAAGACTTCCTTCAATTGTTATCTAAATGATTTGAAAATAACTATTGAATAATAAGAACAATTGAAGTTTGTATTCTAAGACTATATTTATGAATTATGGACAAATAAAAAACCAATTGAAGATCTGATTAATAATTCAAATGAATCGTTTTATGGTCTAATGGTCATCTTTATTAGAAATTTGTTTCATCAATTATTATAAGATGAAGATCAGGAGCTACATTTTATGATTAATTAACCTGAGTATGTAGATAAAATTTTAGAATGGGAGCATATGTACGACGAAACAGAGATAGCGTTGAAAATGTTCGCAGTTAAATATTAATTGTAATTGTTTTCATTATAAAAGTAATATTAAAGTTTATTCTAAAATGAACCTTGATTAATAAGAATTTGATATATAAGAATACAGAAGAGAAAATCAAGACGGTTTTAAAGCTGAACTAGGCTTGGCTTTTTAACCTGGCCACTACAATGCTTTATTCTTAAATTAACTAAGAATTAATAATTATTGACATAGATACATATATTATATAATTGATTTTTTAATCCTGATAATTATATCCATGAAATAGATGAATATTTCAAAATTTCAGTGATTATATGTATGTTAGAATATCCTAAAATGTATATTTATTATTATATTCAATAATATTTTAAAGTCGAGAAAATCAGCCCACCCTACTATTTCAATATTACTTTGAATTCTATCATATTCTAATTCTTTCTACAGTGATATGCAGCACTACATTAACTTATCTAATGGTTTTAGAATTTAAACCTGCTAGTTATTACCGATTTATTCAACCAATTCACGCAATATATTTTACTATCTAAACCTAATAATAAAATTTATTAATAGCCATTAAACACCGGCATGAATCTTAACCCAAATGCCTCTCCAGCTTCGATGCTTCTTATTATTTACCCAGTTTTCCAATTCCAGATCTATAATGTGTTATAATAAAAGGTCACTACAGCATAATCAATATCTAATTTGAATTGAATTTTCTCTTATGATGCTAATTTCATTACTCTAAATTAAACTTTACAGTGATCGGTAAAACCAAGAGACTATTCAATCCATTCATCATCATTTATTTTGCTTATCGGTAAAGGTCTAAAAACAGATCTAACACAAATTTTAATTTATTCAAATGAATAAGAACAAACTATTAAGTCTAGCATATAATCAAGTGATGGGTTAAGTATAAACCTTTATGCATGTTTTGTATCAGGTAATACCTCGAATTCTTGAACTCCAACTCCATATGCAAGTTATTCACCAACTATATTTAGCGTACCTTAACTATCTAAAATTAAAAATTTTTAATCGGTATCACCATAAAGATTATATTTGTTAATCAACGATATTTATTTAACAGGGTGGCTTGATACATTTTGTATTAAATTACATAATTTGTTCTTATAGTATATTTATAATGACATAGGCTTCTACCATTCACAAAGTACAACAGTATTTTTGTTAATCATCTCCACTGCTAGATAGAAGCCCTCTGATTTATGAACTCTAGATCTCGGCCTACCGTTAAAATAGTATGAATTAATCAGTTTATCATCACAAACAGCAATAATAACCCCATCCTTTAGACAAAGTTTATTAATCTTAGCAACATTAACTACTTTTTCATTTACTTGCCATGAGAATTGTGGATTATTTTTCAGTGGTAACATACTCTCCTGATGATGGTTTAGTATGAGTTCCTCAAAGTCTTCTATCTTGGATATTTGAGACATTATTTTTGACTTAAAGTTATGGAATTTCGGAACATCTATTTAAACTATATCTAAGTAATTATGATTTAAACCGCCTTGAGTCATATAGTTATATATGTTTAGGATCTCAGTATTTCCATTGATTTTTTGGAAAAAATTCTTCAAAATTTCATCAATTATGGGTTTAGAAAATATTTGGTTTTAATATTTAATAAGGCTTTAATGAATTTCTTCCATATTGAATAGCTAGTTTAACTAATCATATAAATAATGAAAGTTTTCCAAGGCCTCTTTGTGTTTTTCTTACAGTTTCTAAGTTAGGTGTGATTGGATCTGTTTAAGCTTATATTATATTTCAATCAAGAAATTGTTAAACATATTTTCCACCTAATATTCAATCTCATGGAAATCTAGTAATTTCTAATTTTGAATAAATGCCACTATCTAGCGTATTTTGGGGCAACACCATTAGGCATTCATTTCAGTAAAGCGGCAATTTTAAAAGTCGTCAATATTGATCATTGGTCCATGATTGTAATGATCTTTTACACACATAGGGCACAGTAGTCTCTACTTACAAGAGTCAAAGGCACATATAAATTTGATGAATCTGTCTTAATGCTCTTAGCAAATTAATTTCATTTTATTATAAAAATAAATGTCTTAAGAAGTGAAACTTAAAATCATAATTTTATAGGGTAATAAAGAAATTCTAACTGATTTAATGTTGAAAGGATATGAGTATTAAACAAATCACATAATTTTTTTATTCAGTACCCTCACTTTAACTTATTACAATTACTTATTATTATATTTATTTACCATTTTATTATATGATTGATAAAAAGCAGCTAGAGGAAACCAAATATTCAGTGTAAACAAATTTCGAGGTTTTAGATTTGGTTTATGAAAGTACTTCAAAGCATTAATCACCAAGAAGAATAAGCATCAAGGAGATTTGGAACTTTTGCGAAAATTCATATAAAATATTCCTTATTTGAAATAGATCACTTAAAAGATGACTAATCGGTATCAAGATAGAGTAATATAAAAACTGTAAATTGCTTAATATAATAAAAATATCGATAACGATGACTTTAACATAATTCTATGTAATAATGTATTTTATAAAATAGCAGGAGAAGTTGAATTTGAAGGAAAGTTCTTAGTATAATCAGATACATTTTAAGGCAAAGCCAAAGTTATTAGAGAAGCTTAGATCTTATTCATAGATTAAAATAGTTATTAAGAGTTCATATCAGAATACCATGAAGTATGGATTATTATTATACTAGAATTTAATAGAAGAAAAATTACAATTTCTATAAACCATCAGTATTTTAGGGAAAATGAGTGTAAAAAGAATAAAAAATTCGATTGATAATTTCAAAGAAGGAAGTTATCAATCAGGATCCATCTTATATAAGGAAGGATAGTAATGTGATAATATTTATATCATAAAATAAGGAGAAGTGAAAATTGTAAAAGATGTCTAATTATAATTATGCACTTAAAAGTGTATTTTTGGTGAATTAGAAATGGTTGAATAAAGTGCAACTAGATAGCATAAGGCTTAAGTTACTCAATAACTAGAATTCTATTCTATATCAATAACCTTATTTAAGATAATGTTGGTTTAGAGTAATCTCTATGATCAATTTTGTTCTGAATTTCAACACAAAAAAATGTTTTGGAATGAAAGAATAAAGAAGAATAAGAAACAAATTGAGGAAAAGATAGATTATTCTGAATTCAAAAATACTATCCCTAGAACATACCATAACTATATACCATCATTTAAAATGAAGGGTAAACGATAAAGTGAGGATTTAGATGCTTAACTGAGAGAGAGAGAGAAAAAATAAGTAATATGACTTAGAGAAGCACTTCTAATAGTAAATAAAGCATAACTTTAAAACTAATTACAACCTAAGAAGAGTTATTATTTAGTCGAGGTAACAAAAAATTACAATATACCCTTGTTTAAAGAATTGAAATTAGAATAGTATTTGCCACCAAAATATGTAAAACATTTCAGAATGAAAAAATTGATAAGTGAGTTTAATTAATCAGAGAACAGGGATTTTATGTAATTTGTGAATGATGTCTAATCTAATAATAATATCAAACTGGAATCTAGAACAATATCAACTGCAACTATGTCTAAAGCTAGACTAACCTCGCCGACTCATGTTTAAGAGCCAATTATAATATAAGATAAAGAAAGAAGACCAAGAACTGCAAACGCTACTACATAAACTAAAAGGCCATTAAGAGTATAAAGTCAAATCGTTGATTATTGACAATGATTTGTTCAAATATTTATTAAATTTTATCTTTAAACTCTCAAATTTGGCAAAATATTTGTGAATTAAGAATTTTGTTTGAATAATTTAACTAAAATTTTTTAATGAGTCAATAATGTGATCCCCTTGAAAAAAATTGTGAGTATGGTCCTATAACTAAAATCAATAATAATATTAACTAGAATGTAAGTCACAAACCGAATTAATAAAAAACATTAGATCAAAATTTCCATCATGAACCTGTAATAAATTAATAAAATAATGATGAAGCATTAGTATAACAAATCATTACGATAGCATTCACTTTATTCATAATCCTAATTCTAGCCATATTTGCTTTCTGTATAATAAAGATTTTAAGGAGTAG
The DNA here is from genome assembly GCA_016759055.1 of Paramecium bursaria. Taxonomy (NCBI): domain Eukaryota; phylum Ciliophora; class Oligohymenophorea; order Peniculida; family Parameciidae; genus Paramecium; species Paramecium bursaria. The sequence continues at coordinate 58,388 of VMTU01000159.1, read as the reverse complement.
AAAATAATAGAAAAAGAAATCAGAAATTGAGCGAAATGCCATTTAAAGACAAAAAGCACAAAGCCAAAATCACAATTAAGAAGAGTAAATCTAATTCATCGAATCTAGCTGTAAATAATCTAATGGATAATAAAATACTTTAAAATGGGGGGAAATAAAGAGTAAGAAAAAAAATAGCATATAATCTTTTAAACTATGTGATGATAAAATTTAAAATTAAGACAGCCAAATAGATTAAATTTAGGAAGCATAATAATTCATAGATTCTTTGAATAATGATTCTAATTAGGAAAAAGTTTAAGAAAATTTATTACGTGCGGATATAATGTAACTTGACGATCAGAAGCCTTAAATTGATAAACCCCCTTAACAATAATAAAATGGCAAAACTATTCAAGCATACCAACAATTTGATTTGAAACAAAAGTAGCATACTAAAGAAATAGAGTTAGATGAACTCAATTAATTTAAGTAATAAATTCACAAGGATGAGCAATAAAACATTGTGTAATAGGAGATGTAGGAAATAAAGGTCGATATTGATACAGAATAATAGAAGTAAAATGTAGAAAAGTAATAAAATCTAATTCGGGCTTACTAAATATTAAATGAAAGGTTTTATATTCCTTCATTTAAATCAAGACAAATAGATGATGATGAGTTAAAAAAGTTTGTTAGGAGTTTTAAAGATTTGAAGTAATTCAAAGAAGAATATAATTTAGACTGTTCTTAAGAGTAGTTGTTTTAGAATGAAATATAAGTATTTATACCAATAAGAGGCGATGGAAATTGCTTATTTACATCAATAGGATTTTAATATATTTTTTATAATCTGATTGATAATTAAAGGTTTGAAAGATTAGTAAGATTGGTCTAGAATACATAATTTTAACAAATTTACAAATAGAATATTTAGTAAAACGGTAACTAAATGGAGATAACCATGTTTTAAATAGAAATAGATGCAGAGAAAAAGATCTTGAGAGAGTAATTCGAAAATTTGATTCACAAAATGAAAAAAAGCTTTCATAATTAGAATGAAAAATATCAGCTTTAAGTGTTGGCTGATTCAATTAATGACTATAATGGGCCATTTTATGGGTTGTTAATAATATTTATGAGAAATTACTTTAGATAAATTTTGTAAGAATTCTATGATACTAATGGGATGAATTATTTAATTTAAAATCCAGAACTAATACAGGAAATAAATACTTGGGAACACATGTATGATGAAACTGATATTGCATTAAAGCTATTTGCATCGAAAGAATAAATGTATTTGTGAATAAATTATTAATAGATTAATAAAATGCTATTAAAAAATGAATGTAGACGATAAGACTGTCAATATTTCAGAATACAAAGCTGACAATTAGCAATAGTTTTAATATTAAATTGGGTTGGCGTTCTAACCAGGACACTATAATGTATTGATCCTAAAGAATTGATATTATTAAATTTGTAGATACATGAATTCTATTTTGATATATTTGCTCAAACAAAAAGGATTGGCATTATCAAATTATATTTTCTTATTTATTATTATTATCGTTTTTATAATGATTTGAATTCCGATTGGTGGAAAATAGCTGTGGCGTTAGGGATAGTGATATTAATCTTAATAGTTATAGATATTATTATTGTAGCAATATGGCGTAAAAGAAGTAAGAAGTTCATATTATCATCATTTATAATAAGAGTAAAAGGATTCCTTGAATTAAAATAGATCAATACTTTGCAAAGATTAGCAAAATCAGCCACTAAAATAAGGTATTGCTTAATTTTAACTATTGAAAATGCGGCACCGGACAATATTGATCTTAACAATTCTATACTTCAAAGCACTAATCACCAAGAAGAATAAGCATCAAGGAGATTTGGAACTTTTGCGAAAATTCATATAAAATATTCCTTATTTGAAATAGATCACTTAAAGGATGACTAATCGGTATCAAGATAGAGTAATATAAAAACTGTAAATTGCGTAATATAATAAAAATATTGATAACGATGACTTTAACATAATTTTATGTAATATTGTATTTTATAAAATAGCAGGAGAAGTTGAATTTGAAGGGAAGTTCTTAGTATAATCAGATACATTTTAAGGCAAAGCCAAAGTTATTAGAGAAGCTTAGATCTTATTCATAGATTAAAATAGTTATTAAGAGTTCATATCAGAATACCATGAAGTATGGATTATAATTATACTAGAATTTAATAGAAGAAAAATTACAATTTCTATAAACCATCAGTATTTTAGGGAAAATGAGTGTAAAAAGAATAAAAAATTCGATTGATAATTTCAAAGAAGGAAGTTATCAATCAGGATCCATCTTATATAAGGAAGGATAGTAATGTGATAATATTTATATCATAAAATAAGGAGAAGTGAAAATTGTAAAAGATGTCTAATTATAATTATGCACTTAAAAGTGTATTTTTGGTGAATTAGAAATGGTTGAATAAAGTGCAACTAGATAGCATAAGGCTTAAGTTACTCAATAACTAGAATTCTATTCTATATCAATAACTTTATTTAAGATAATGTTGGTTTAGAGTAATCTCTATGATCAATTTTGCTCTGAGTTCCAACACAAAAAAATGTTTTGGAATGAAAGAATAAAGAAGAATAAGAAACAAATTGAGGAAAAGATAGATTATTCTGAATTCAAAAATACTATCCCTAGAACATACCATAACTATATACCATCTTATAAAATGAAGGGTAAACGATAAAGTGAGGATCTAGATGCTTAACTGAGAGAGGAGAGAAAAAATAAGTAATATGACTTAGAGAAGCACTTCTAATAGTAAATAAAACATAATTTTAAAACTAATTACAACCTGAGAAGAGTTATCATTTAGTCGAGGTAACAAAATTACAATATACCCTTGTTTAAAGAATTGAAATTAGAATAGTATTTGCCACCAAAATATGTAAAACATTTCAGAATGAAAAAATTGATAAGTGAGTTTAATTAATCAGAGAACAGGGATTTTATGTAATTTGTGAATGATGTCTAATCTAATAATAATATCAAACTGGAATCTAGAACAATATCAACTGCAACTATGTCTAAAGCTAGACTAACCTCGCCGACTCATGTTTAAGAGCCAATTATAATATAAGATAAAGAAAGAAGACCAAGAACTGCAAACGCTACTACATAAACTAAAAGGCCATTAAGAGTATAAAGTCAAATCGTTGATTATTGACAATGATTTGTTCAAATATTTATTAAATTTTATCTTTAAACTCTCAAATTTGGCAATAAATGATAATAAGGAATTTTTTAATTTCTATTATTTAAGATGCTTATTTTAATAATGTGTACATATTTTGAACTGTGTTTTTCATATGAAAGAGGTTATTAATACAGGCCAAAGATACCGATAAAAGCTAATAATATATAGAATGGAATAAAGACATTAGACTCAAATGTCTATTATAAATCTGATATCGTTTAATAAAATGATGATGAAAAATAAGTAGAATAAAAAATGATTTTTCCACTATTCGATTTATTCATAATTTCACCGTGTATTTTGGCTCCAATTGCTTTTTATTTTTGTTGCTTTTAGCGAGGCAAAAAATAGTAGAATTAGAAAGCAGAAATTGAGCTAGATACCTTTTAACGACAAAAAGCACAAAGCGATAATCACAGTTAAGAAGAGTAAATCTAATTCATTGAATTTAGCTGTAAATAATCTGATGGAACAATAAATAGATTTCCTAAAAGATGGGTGGAAAAAGAGACTAAGCAAAAAAATAGCATATAATCATTTAAACTAAGTGATGATAAAATTTAAAATAAAGAAAGTCAAATAGATTAAATTGAGGATGCATAATAAGTCATAGATTCCGTTAATCGTGATTATAATTAGGAAAAACATTAAGATTATATATTACATGAGGATAAAATATAAATTGATGATCAAAAGCCTTAAAGAGATAAACCCCCTTAACAACAATTTGACAATGCCCAAACTTTGAAAGAATAATACTAATCCGAATTTTAGTAAAAGCATTCTAATGTTGAACAAATAAAGTTAGATGAAAACAATTAATTTAAGTAATAAAATCATAATGATGTGCAATAAAACATTATGTAACAGGAAGTGTAGGAATAAAAGGTCGATAATGAGAAAGAATACTAAATTGTAGAAAATTAATAAAATCTGATTTTTGCTTATGAAATACTAAATGAATAGCTTTATATTCCTTCTTTTAAATCAAGGTAAATAGATGATGATGAGTTAAAAAAGTTTGTTAGGAGCTTTAAAGGTGTTAAGCAATTCTAAGAAGAATATAATTTAGATGATTCTTAAGAGTAGTTATTTTTGTCTGAAATAAAAGTATTTATACCAGTAAGAGGTGATGGAAATGGCTTATTTACATCAATAGGATTGTAATATATTTTTTATAATCTGATTGATGATTAAAGATTTGAAAGGTTATTAGGATTGATCTAGAAGACAGAATTTAAACAAATATATAAATAGAATATTTAGTAAAACGGTCACTAAATGGAGATAACTGTTTTTCAAATAGAAAAAGATGAAGAGAAATAGATCTTGAGACAGTAATTTGAAAACTTGATTCACAAAATGAAAAAAAGCTTTCATAATTAGAATGAAAAATATCAGCTTTAAGTGTTGGCTGATTCAATTAATGACTATAATGGGCCATTTTATGGGTTGTTAATAATATTTATGAGAAATTACTTTAGATAAATTTTGTAAGAATTCTATGATACTAATGGGATGAATTATTTAATTTAAAATCCAGAACTAATACAGGAAATAAATACTTGGGAACACATGTATGATGAAACTGATATTGCATTAAAGCTATTTGCATCGAAAGAATAAATGTATTTGTGAATAAATTATTAATAGATTAATAAAATGCTATTAAAAAATGAATGTAGACGATAAGACTGTCAATATTTCAGAATACAAAGCTGACAATTAGCAATAGTTTTAATATTAAATTGGGTTGGCGTTCTAACCAGGACACTATAATGTATTGATCCTAAAGAATTGATATTATTAATGTGTTCATAAATATACGAATTAGCATTCTGTTAATTATAATTCCTAATTTATTATTTATTATCGTTTTTATATTTTAGAATGATTGAGTTATACTTTCTAGGTGCTTTCATTTGCAATACCTTGATTAAATTTATGGACAGCCTATTGCAAAAGATATAAATAGAATTTCATTTTACTGTTAGTTGGTGGAAAATAAGTCTGGCAATATTTTTTGTAATAATGTTAGTGAAATGGTGTTATGGAAGTAATAAGTTTATATTATCATCATTTATATGAAGAGTAAAATGATTCTTAAAATGAAGATGGATTAATCCATTACTAGGATGAGTAAAAGGATAGACTCTTAGATAAAAGTATTTCATAATTTAACTCAAGAAATTGAGGAACCATAAGATAAAAAAGAAAAACCTGATTAGTAGGGATTCAGAAATTAATTTGAGTAGCCACCTTAGAGTTAATAAATTAAAAATGACCAATTTGTTAATATTAATGAACATACAGCTGTTATTATAGACGAGACAAGGAATTCTAAAAGCGTTGAAAAATACGCAGAAATTGAACAGTATGTTTAAAAGAAATATCAAGATAATGATTAAAATATTATAAAAGTTTAATAACAAGAAAATGAATAACCAGAAGATAAATATGAGCACTCAGATATGTTAGAATTACGAATTGAGCAACCACCTTAGGGTTAATAAATTAAAAATGACCAATTTCTTAATCTTAATTAACATACAGCTGTTATTTTAGAAGAGACAAGGAATTCTTAATAAGTTGAAAAATAAATAGAAAAAGACCAGCATGTTAAAAAGGAATAACTAAAAATTGATTAAAGTATTATAAAAGATTACTAACATAACGATGCTATTATAGGTCACAAGTTGTAAGATGAAAAAATGATAATTATATAGGTTGAAAAATAAGAACTTAATATCTCTTAATAAAATTAAACATTAACTTAAAACTAAAATGCCTTAGCTTAACAAATTATTGATGAAAGGTTTTATCAACCATCATTCAAATAAAGAAATGTTGAAGATGAATATTTAAAAAAATTTATTAGAGGATAAAAGGATGTTTAATAATATAAGGAAGAATATAATTTAGATGGTTCACAAGAAGAATTATTGAATACTTAAATAAATAAATTTGTACCAATAAGAGGGGATGGAAATTGTATGTTCACTTCAATCGGATACTAATATATCTATTATAATTTAATTGATGAGGGAAGATATATGAGATTATTAGAAATGATTAATTAAACTGAATTTAAACAGAAATTTTAAAATCAGCAAGTGGAATCTAAAGAAGACTAATGGATTTTGGGAGAAGTGTTTAAGATGTGTTTATATAATTTTAAACAAATAAAAAATCATGAATAATTATTAGATGAAATTGCTAAATCTATTAATGATCATGATGGTCCTCTTTATGGCCTCGTCGTAATATTTCTAAGAAACTATTTCAGAAAGATATTATAAGACTTTTATGATAATGATGAAATGAATTTTTTAATTTAGGACCCAGAATAAATAAATGAACTTATAACATGGGAATTCATGTATAATGAAGCAGATATTGCTCTGATGCTATTCGCTAAAAAAGAAAAAATGTAAATTATTATTCATTATATAGATTGATAAAATGCTTCAAAAAACTGAATATAGGAGATAAAACAGTTGACATTTCTGATTATCATGATGATGACTAAAAAGAATTTCCCTATAAGATAGGCTTAGCATTTCAACCTGGACATTATAATGCAATTCTAGTAAAAAATTGACATTATATTAAAATATTTTGATGAATCAATCTAAATAAGTATGAAAAATAATATATAATTAATATAATATAAAAATGATTGACAAATCTCCAATTAAATTAGATGCCAGGTTTAGAAAAGAGGGTATGCCTACAGCATTGAAAAAGACTTAAAAAATCCCTTTATAAGATTCCTTCATTCAATCAATTTATCATATCCCTAATTTTGTTGAGTATATTCTTTAGTATGATGAATCATTATCTCAGAAGTCTCCTATAATGTCAGCATTACAAAAGTTAATAGTGGATTTGATTATGAGTAAAAAGAAAGAAACTACTGCCGAGGAATTATACTCAATTATGGAGGAGGAGTGCAATGGGAGATTTAAAACTTTAGAGGAATTTATCAAGAAATTAATACCAAAAGTAGAGGATGCATTAGAATAATATAACTCTATCTTATCAGTATCAGTACACGAATATAAATACTAATATCCCATTAAAGACTTATTTGAGGGAAAAATTGATCAGAATGGAATAGAGTTACCATTTTGGATAATAAAATTATAAGATATAGAGAATTTAAGTGAAGATTGGAATAAGGTTTATGTCAAAGAGCAAATTACGATAAAAAAAGCACCTAAAATACTGACTTTCTAAATAGAGAACTAATCATAAAAATTTGTATTTGAGGAGGTGATATATTTGGATAGACTACTATTTGACAATAAAGAAAAATTACAGGATGAATAGATCAACGGGCTTAAATAAAAGAAGGAGGATATATTAAAATAGATAAAAGAGTTAGAAAATTACAATAATACGGGAGTATCAATTACTTATCTACTTGAATAATCAATTTCAATAGTATAAGGGCAAAGAGATGAATTGTTAGATGGAGATCCGGCAGTTGAAGCTATATGCAATCTAATTATAGATGCAAACTAAAAACTATAATAATTAAAGAATTCACTAAATGAGATAAATTCTGAAATAAATAACACTATGATTAACTTCTAAAAGAATAAATATATTATTCATTCAGTGATAGTGTCAGAGGGTGATTATGAAAGCGCTTATATTCGATGGAAAAATTCTTGGTTCTGTTTTGAAGACAGTCATGTTGAGCTAAAGGATGATTTTGACATAAATAGCCTTAATGCCACAAACATAGTGGTTATTTATAAAGATAGCTTGTTGAAATCTTAATTTACCCCAAATTAAGGAAGGAATCTATTCGATTTTGATGAGGAATCATTTTAAAGGCCTTACACAGACCTTGTAAGAAAAGATTTATAACAAATAGCTTCTTAAATAAATAGAAATTTTGAATAAGAGTTGGCAAATATCAAACAATAATAGTAGGCTGAGGAAGTAAATTAACAATATTTCTTAAGATATAATGCAGTAGTTAAGATTTTGAATATGAAAACTTCCTTTAATATTCCTCCCCTAGCAAACTTTGCAGTTTTTCTGTCTAAATATTAAAATTCTTTGGATGATTATGTTTTATGGCAAATTTTGGATTGTGCAATGAGAGATGTAATCTAGGTCACTATTCATGATATTAGATAACTAATGCCATTCGCATAAAGATTGAAAAACTTATTTTAATCTCATCCCCATAAGACACCCTCCATTTTAGTAGTTTAATAAAGAGATATGCAAATAATGAATATCAGATTATCGGAATATATTCATGCTAAATAGATTGCAAATATATTAATCCATGGAATATAATGTGCTCTAGAAGATAAAATATTACATAGTCTGGTATCGCTAAAAACATTGCTTGATTTCGGAGTAAAAAATCCATTATCGGATAATGCTTATGAAATATTTAAGATCTTGATATTATCTGTTGGCATTAACTTATTTTAGAATTGTTACTCTCAAAAATATCTGCAATTATGGGAATAAATATAGATATTAATGGCATTTCACCAAACTCTACCTGATAGAGACTTAGTTGCCAGATAAAATTATAGGTTTATAAAAGATATATTAAACAAATCAAATAAGAAAGCTCTGAATAGTGATTAGACTAAGATCATTAAAAAATTCATTTCATTAGTAGATGACAAGAAATAAGTAGACATCAGCGCAAACTTACTACTCTAAAGAGATGAAGTATTTTATTATATTATTAGACATTATAAAAAATGTGCAATTAAGATTATGAAACTGATCATTATTATTGGAGATTAGACAACAAAGATAATATAAGTGATCAATTAGTCACATAAATCAAAATATTTAGAACAGAATATCAGAATGCGTTAGAATTTTATCAGATTATTTTAAAGTCAGGAGACATTATTAGTTATGATGATAGACTTAAAATAGGAGTCCATATACCAATTTGAATAATATATATAGCACACTAATCAATTTGTTGTTGCTGTCTCTCTTCTTTTCTATCTTGATGACTTGTTACTTTCTAAATATATGGGGAACTTTATACTAAATAATATAATATACTTCTTATCTTTTTTCTACTGGAATATAATCTCTTTTTGTATATCCAACATAATTCTATCTTGGCCTAATAATGTTATTCTCCTTATCATCTAGATATTCCTTCCAATGAGCTAACCATCCTGCAACTCTGGGAATTGTAAATAAAACTGGAAACATATCAGTTGGGAATCCCATAGCCCTATAGATTACTCCAGAATAAAAATCAACGTTTGGGTATAGTTTTCTCTTAATAAAATATTCATCTGATAGTGCTATTCTCTCCAATTCAACAGCTATTTCAATTAGTGGCTCTTTTCCTGTTATCTAAAACACTGATTCAGCAACCTATTTGACAATCTTAGCTCTTGGATCATAATTTTTATAAACTCTATGTCCAAAACCCATCAGTAGTTTCTTTCTATCTTTCACATCTTATATGAATTATGGAATATTCTTTAAATCGCCTATTTCTTCTAACATTCTTAATACTGCCTCATTCGCTCCTCCGTGTTTGGGACCATAAAGAGCTCCTGCAGCACCTGCAATAGCTGTGTAAACGTCTACTCCGCTGGAACTTAAATGTCTCACAAAAGCTGTTGAGCAATTTAGCTCGTGTTCTGCATGAAGGATAAATAATATTTCTAATGCCCTCACTAATTAAGGATGAGGCTTATATTCTTTTTCATTCAATTTATCAAGCATATACAAGAAATTTTCCACATAACTCATATTTTCTGCAGGCATATTATGTTCTCTTCCTATTCTGTTTCTAAAACTGTTCGATGCTATTGTTGGTAAGGATCCCAATAATCTGTAGATTTATTTATTTCTGATTTCCTTATTTTTGTAAATGTTTTATCCTGATAAAGCAGGATTGGCCTCTGGGTGAAAAGTACTAATGGCAGATAAAGTGGATATCAACATTCCCATCGGATGAGCATCATATCTAAATGATTTCATCATAGCTGAGGCATCTGTGTGTAAAAATGTGTGCGTTCTAATTTTATCTTCCCAAACTTTCAATTAATTAGCAGACGGCAGTTCTCCATTTATTAGTAAATATGCAACTTCGACAAATGTGGATTTTTCTGCTAGTTATTCAATGGGAATGCCTCTGTACTCTAGAATACCTTTATCTCCATCTATATATGATATTTTGGATGTCTAAAGAATTAATCAAAGAATTACGCAACATATTGTGTTCATATATCCTGGGTCATATATCCTTAATGGTTAGCCATCTTAGGTGAGACTGCCAAATTTGATAGCATTAACATAATCAGATTCTCTTGATGATGATATGGGTATCTCAATTGTTTTTCCTGTTCTGTTATCTGTGACCTTGAGATGGTGTGCTAATAGGTTCAATCTATTCATAAATATATTAATCACTCTATATGTAGTATTTATCTAATAGAGTGTGACGCATGATTATCATTACATACATAATAAAATGTATTAAAAAGACCCTTAATTTGATCTAGAAAAGAGACTATCAACCCTCTAAAAATTACCTATGGTAACTTATTCAAATAATTTGGATGAACTTATCTTAAGTACAATTAACCTTTCTAAAAAAAATTAGTAACCATCTGAGTATTTTGTTTCAAAAAAACTGAGATCAGCAAAAGATAAACAAGATGCAGATGTAAAAAATAAATAACACAAAGGAATCGATGATGAAAATGCTAAAAAAATATACAATTGAAGAGTACGGAACAGCATTTGCGAAGGATGTATACGATCCATCCAAAATAGGAGATGATACCACCAATAACAGGAATTCATTAACTTAAACAATACCAAATGTTAATATTTATTATTTATAATAAGAGTTTTACAGGTATATAAGATGTGACATCTAAGAAGCCAACTGTTGGATTCTAAAAATAATGATTCTTATGTGATTGCTGTATTTTATATTCAAATGAATTTCATTTATTTTATGTATTAGTCTGTTTGTAATATTTGAAGGAGGAAAAATAACTAATGAGATCTAATTTATAAACAGAGGAAAAAATTTATCTTGTAATATATAATTTTTTTTATTAACAAAGCATTAAATTAAATGGATGCATCCAAAAATACCTACAAGAGAAATCTTAGAGTGATGTTATAAATAGTTTAACTTGATTAACTGTAGGATATAGCTTTCTGGATAATAGTGGTTTTAGCAATCGGAATATTTGTTTATTATTTCGCTCTCAGTTTGCAGAAACCTAAATTAACTCCTTCGTGTCTTTATAGCGATAACCTAGAAAGAAACTCGAAATAACGTTTAAAAACAGAAGAAAATATATTGAGGGAGGAAATAATTTTATAACATTAGAGAGGTAACTTAAAATAGCAATATTTATAGAAAGTGTTATTTAATATAGTTAACAACGAATCAGAACCTAAGAGGATAATAATGATAATAAAGAAAGTCATTAAATTTTAGATGATTCTTAGTTATGAAATATTATTAATTTTATAATGTAAAAAATATTCAAAAAATTAGATCCTAAAACCCGTAGTCAACTACGTTTTATTGGCCTTTTTGTCCTTTCTATTGCAGCTCCATTTTTTATTCGATGGATTTATAGAAAATTCTAATAAAAACAACTTGATTCAGATAAAAGAAAAGATAATTAGAAAAACTTAAATTAAGACTTTAATTCATAGATATTAATAGAGAATAAAGGAGAGGAATAAAATAAATCTAATAATTCAAATTATAGCATAGAATCTGTTTAATTAGGGAAATTTAAATAAATAGATATTAATGAGAAAGAAATTTAGTAATAGAATTCCATTCAATCACATAAATCCTAAGAAGGCACAGTTTAGGCTAATCAACATCATGATTAAAGTCTTGATAAAATAAAAAATTATGATTAAAACTAAAAGACAAAACAAGTTTATTTAATTTTGAATGAGAAATTTTATAATCCTTCATTCAAAAGTAGACAAATATAAGATGAATTCTTAAAAAAATTTGTTAGAGGTTTTTTACCAGTAGTTAAGTATTAGGAGGAATATAACTTAGATAAAAGTTAAGAATAGTTATTATCACAACATATTCATTATTTTATACCTATAAGGGGTGATGGTAATTGCTTGTTCACTTCTATAGGAGTTCAATATGTTTATTTTAATATAATTGATGCCGAAAGATATAAAATACTACTATAGAAAATTGATTAGATAGAATTTAAATAAAGTTTTAATGATTAAGCAGTCGAAACTAAGGAAGAGCAGCAACTCTTAAAAGATGAATTTGTATAATAGTTAAATAGCTTACAAAGGGATTTTAGTAATGAGAAATTATTGTTAGAAATGATAGGAGATTTTTTGAATAATGATGAGGGACCCTTTTATGGATTGCTAATTATATTTATGAGAAACTATTTTAGAAAACTATTGCAAGATTTCTATGACAATAATGAGATGAATTTTTTGATATAAAATCCAGAAAAAATTAATGAAATCTTAACATGGGAATATATGTATGACGAAACAGATATCGCTTTGAAAATATTTGCAACAGAAGAAAAAATGTATTTATCTATTAAATACTAAGTTTAATAAGGTGCTATCAAAAAATGAATGTTGATGATAAAATTGTATAAATTTCAGAATACAATGCGAATGAATAGATCCAATTCTAATACAAAATCGGTTTAGCATTTTAACCAGGACATTATAATGCAATATTATTAAAAGATTGAGTATTCACACATATTTTTAAATATATTTTGGAGTTCATCAAGAAGAATACAAAATCTATAATTATATATTAAATATTCTACTATAAATTTTTTCTATGTTTTAATAAATTGCAACATTCCTTATTAAAGTTGTCTCTAGGCTGATTCTAATGCTTAACAATCTCATATACTCAAACCAAGTAGTTCGATTTATGCAACAAATCTAAAAGATAATCAAATTTATTTATCTGAAGTAATTAGATTATGATTGAATAGGTTAAAAATAATTACTTTATCCGTCAAGTAATGGTTATAAAAAGATAAAAATATACAACCATAGAATTTTGATAGTGATGAAGAAATTTTGATAAGTACAAGTGTTTCTTAATTCTCTATTCCAACAATTGATATGGAAAAAATGCAATAATAATAATATATAAAAGAAGAAGTTACTTAGTCTTGTCCCGATTAAATTTCTATCTAAATAGGATAGCCTCATTAGAGATTTTAACCCAATCAGAACAAAACCATCAACGAGGATATCGAAAATACTAACAATAATTGTATGGACCCTAAAGGATTTTATTAAGACTTTATTTTCGATACATACTCGAATAATAATGATTCCGAATAACTAACACAAGCTATTTCACAATAAAGTGATTCTCTAAATTTTTAATCATATTTAGATTATAAGAGAAATTCATTTGATATTTTAAATGAAAACTTATATTTACCATCTTTCAAATTGAGATAAATAGAGGATGAATATTTAAAAAACTTTATACGAGAATTTAAAAAAGTTAAATAGTTCCAGGAAGAGTATAATTTAGATGATTTATAATAAGAAATTCTTAATAACCAAATATAAGAATTTGTTCCAATTAGAGGGGATGGAAATTGTATGTTCACTTCAATTGGATTCTAATATTTATATTATAATCTAATTGATGAAGGAAGATTTAAGAGATTGTTAGAGTTGATTAAATAAACAGAATTCAAATAAAAATATGAAAATAAACAAGTAGAGGCTGAAGATGAAGTAATATTAAGAAAAGCGTTTAGGAAATAATTAAAATCTTTTTCAAAAATATAAGATTAATAATAATTATTACAAGAGATAGCTAAATCTATTAATAATCATGAGGGTCCACTTTATGGTTTGATGGTTATATTTATAAGAAACTATTTCAGAAAGATATTATAAGACTTTTATGAAAATGATGAAATGAATTTCTTAATTTAGGACCCAGAATAAATAAATGAACTAATTACATGGGAGTTTATGTATGATGAAGCAGATATTGCTCTAAAATTATTCGCTTAAAAAGAAAAAATGTAAATTATCAATTCATATTATAGATTAATAAAATGCTTCAAGAAAATGAATGTAGGGGATAAAATAGTTGACATTTCGGATTATCATGATGATACCTAAAAAGAATTTCCCTATAAGATAGGCTTAGCATTTCAACCTGGACATTATAATGCAATTTTAGTAAAAAATTGATAAATTGATAAATTATATATTAATAAAATTAACAAAATTTAACAAAGAACACCTATTTCTTATCGATAATATCTTTTTGACAAATTTTTTCTTAGTACCCTCATCAATTTTAGGAATTATATGAAGGATAATTATAGAAGTTTTAATTTTAGGATTTATATTTGAATATGGGGCTCTAGTGAAGTAATTTTTTTAATAATTATAATTCATTAAACGATGATATTGTTAATATACATAGGGCTAGGGAGACACTCAATATCTGATGATACGTGCAGCATTTCTTTTATTAATCCATCTACAACAATAGTCATAGATGGAGTCTTTTTGCATAATTCTATTGATCTGAATTATTCAGGCGGCAGACCATTATCAGGTTTGTTAGGATATAGCTCTTTGTTTTCTCCTTCAAAATTGCAATGTTCGAATACAATGATACACTTCTTCTCTAAAATATCTCCATCAACATCGCTTTTTTCTTTTGGAAGATTTTATTAATCTTTCTCTGAATTCTATTATTATTTCTATGCCTCTTCATCCTCATCGGCTTCTTAATCAAGAGGCCTGAAATTTTTTCCAATAGGCCTATGCTTAGGGTTGTCTTTGAGCTTTCTACCTTTGTCTTCCAATAAAGGTTTGTCAGTTTAAAATTTGAATAAACCCCCTTTAGAATCTTCAACTATTGGTAATGTAAATATGTCATATGATGAATGGCTTTAGAATTTTATATCTTCCATATCTAAATGTTATTCAAGGGGATTGGGACCAAACTTTTCAGGTTCAAGTAAAAATGAGACTTTATTGGTAGAATTAGCTCTCATAGCTATACTTGGTACCATTCCTGTTTCCCCTTCTTTTCTGATTGATAAGATAACTGTTTGATAACCATCGTGTATTTCTAACAAATAGTTGCTCAATCTTAATCTTAGCACTGTACCAGAAACAAATGTTATCAGGTTTTCTCCAACTGGACATTCATTAAAAAAAGTATGAATTAGATCATTTTTATCGCATAGATCTAGGATTAATTAAATATTTACATGCAACTTGTGCTCGATAAGATTTTGAAAATATCTTTTCCAATAACTATTCTGAACTCATTTGGTTTATTCCTATGCATATTTAAATATCATCTGCATCAGACAATTCATCTATCTTGACCCACCATTCGTACTATTTAGTAAATAATCTAACATTCCACATATTCATTGAAGTAGTTTCACCACCATTTCCAGACAATACATAATCATCATCGTCTTCGTTAAAAGAACCTCTTTTTTCTGTGATGAATTTGAACAGTTATTGAAATTCAATCTCATTAAAATTTTCAAATATTTTATCAGGATGGTCAGAATATTTAAAAGGTAATTCAAAATCTTCTTTATATTCTTGTAATGTGATGGAAGGAACACCTTTAAATGCTTTCAACTCTATAATGGGCACAAATAGTTTGAATTTTGGGTTTATGCAAGTGAGTATTAGATTTTTGCTATCACCAAATTAAAATGCAACCCTATTGTTATCTGTAAAATAATATTTAATGATTTGTTATCTCTATGATTCTTTATCCACTTTATATTTGAAATATTCTCCCATAATGTAAGAGTCTATAAATGTTCCATCTGATCGATATAATGCCCCATATTACCATAAATCTTCAGAATCTCTATCTAAACACCACAATTAGTCTTCTGAATTTCTCCAACCTCTCAGCCTATCTAACATTTGATATGCATAGACACCAACTCCTACTGGATAAGTTCCATACAAATCATCTAAATTATTAATTACTGCTTCTACAAAAAATCTTTTAGCTGGTTTAACTGCCAAATATGCATATGTGCAACTTTTATAATCTTATAGTATATCAGGCAAAACTGTATTATCTTAGAGTGCAGTAAAGTCTTATTCAACTATTAAACCAGGTCGCAAAGATATGAGTTTTTATGAATAAATTTAAGGTTCTATGATATGAGTTTAAATATTAATAAGAGAAAAATGGGTTTCAGTTGTATCATCTTCTGGTTTTGGCTCTACGACAATAACTTATTCTTCTTCTCCTTCTATTTTTTCTTCACTCTTTTTAACTTCTTACAATTCTTCCCCTTTAGCATCATCCTACTAATTTATTTGCTCCTACTGCTCTATATAGATATCTTCAGGGGAAGTTTCACCTTAATCTTCACCTTTATCCTCTGGCTCTAATTATTAATCATGTAATTCCTTAGTCTCTTCTTGTTTTTTGAACTCCTTTACTTATTCACTATCTTCCTTGTGTTCCTCTTTTTTTTTTTTCTCTTCTTCCTTTTTTTCCTTATCCTTTTCTTATTCATCAGTTTTTCCTTCATTTTAATTATCTGCACTTTCTGAATTATCCTCTTTAATTTATCCATCTTCTTCCCCTTATTGTTGTTCTTTTATCATTTTTGCTAGTTCAGTCTCCTACTATTACTTTTATTTTTTCTAAGAAGGTTATTTGAAGGGATTCCAACTTAATTACACAAATTATATGTCCTCTTCTACTACTATGCACTTCTTTACTCTTTTTGTAGTTTTAACTTAATTTCTATAATGCATTGTGATCACTGGAACATACGTTCTTCTTCTGTCAACATTTTCAAATAAAAAGAAAACTCGACTTAATAAATTTAAATTATTACTCATCCTCCATAAAAACTAATTCATTATCTCTAAGAACAAGATAAAATTTGTCGGGGAACAAATTTCCTTTACTTTATTCACCATAATTATAATCGATTTCATCTAATTCTGCATCCTCATTCAAATCATCGAATTCTCTATAAGAGGTATACATGTCTGGATATTTGGTTGAATTAGTTCCGTCTGTACAGTATCCTATTATATAATTTCCTTTTTCTAAACCCAAAATTTCGCTTGAGATAAATCCTTAACTCCCAATTCCAAAACATAATATATGATTTGCATTTAATGTTCCAATATTATATAATAGGGCATAGTCTATACCCTCTACCATTTCAAAATTAAACACTAACATTCCTGGTTTCTCGAATTAAATATCATCATCTAATTTCACACCTGGAGTGGTATAAGTTTTAAATTTTGGATGATATTTCATTCTTTAGTAAAAGCTAAGATCAATTTATCGATGTTCTAACAATATGGGTCTCATTATTTCTAGAGATTATACATAGTAAAATAAAAAAATTAACATTAAAACGATATTACTAAAGAAAAAATTTATGTAAAAAATAATAAGAATTTTAATTTATGATAAATCCTAAGTTAGGTTTCACCTATGAGAACAATGTTGAAAATGACTCAGATGATTAGTATGAATCCAAAGCTGACGATAAGGAGTACTAGTATGAGGATAAGATAAAAAAAAGAAACTAAATGACAAAAAAAGTAAAGGATGTGGATGATAGAGCTACTACAGAATAATGCTTAGATGCAAGAACAAGAGTTATTTTGATGAAGTTAATTAACAATAAATAGTTAAAGGAGATTAATGGATGCATATCGACTGGAAAAGAAGCTAATGTTTATCATGCATCAGATCTAGAAGGAAAGGAGTATGCAATTAAAATATACAAAACTTCAATATTGGTATTCAAGGATAGAGATAAATATGTTTAAGGAGAATTTAGGTTTAGAAATGGGCATTGCAAATCAAACCCTAGAAAAATGATCAAATTATGGGCTGAGAAAGAAATCAGAAATTTAAAAAGAATCTCATAATCAAAAATACCATGCCCAGAGCCTATATTTGTAAAGTCTAATGTATTAATGATGCAATTTATTGGTAAGGATATGACTCCCGCTCCAAGATTGAAAGATGCTTAAGATGTAGAATATAGTAATGTTTATTTCTAAGTACTACATATTATGAGAACTCTTCATTAAGAATGTAAATTGATACATGCAGATCTATCTGAGTACAACTTATTATACTATGAAAACAAAATTTATATGATTGATGTTTCATAATCAATTGAAAGTGATCATCCTTAGGCTTATTTATTTTTAAAAAGAGATATTTAAAACATCAACAACTACTTTAAGAAATAAGGAGTTCATGTATTTACTTTAAGATAGATTTTCAAATTCATCACTGATGAACACCTTAAAAATGTAGAAATAGAAATGGATAACATGATCAAAGAGAGAATGGAAATATCAGAAGAATAAGAAGAAATCGAAGACTCAATATTTTTGAAAGCAATCTAGCCAAAAGATTTAAATGAATTACCAACAAAAGTCTTATTGCAAGAAATGGATAAAAACACAAATGAGAAGGTTAGAACACTTCATTAGATCTAAAATTTAGCAATTAAAGTAATTAACAATGAAAATGAATCACACTAAATCGAATAGAAGGAAGATCATTAAGAAAAATCAAGTTCCAGCTCTTCTGAAAGCGAGGATGAAGAAAACTCCTCTAGCGATATTTCTCTAATTGATGATGAATAAACTATTGTTACTGAGGTTTAGGAGTCAATTCAAACACAGGAGAAAAAACAAGGGGGAAAGCATCCTTATGAGGGATTATCAAAATTGGAAAGAAAGAAGAAAGTTAAAGAAGAAAACAAGGAAAAAAGAAAAAATAAACTTCCCAAGTCTATGAAAAAATTTTTAACAAAAAAAAAGCACTGATTATTAATCTAAGTTTGAATTATTATATAAATTTTATGTCCTAGCATCAATCACTCAAGTTGTTATCAATCTATTCTGCATTATTATTCTCATGCAATTTCTTTGATTATAAATATTTGAAAACTAGTTTTAAATATTTTTTTTACTTCTTCCTTTTTAATAAAATCTATCCTTAATTTCTTTATACTAACGTTCTTCCTTTTCTTCATCTTCATCAGGATGTATGATAGCCTGTTATACTCTTTTAGGCTTGCCTTCAATTAAAGTTTTCAAATATTATCCTCTCTTAAGGTCTTCCATCATAGCCATTTGCTGGGCTTTTTCCTCTAATGATAGATTAACTTCAAATATTCCTCCAACATAAAAAGAAGGATCTTCATCTTTTTTAGATAGAAACTGTCTTTAATTCTTTAAAATTTCATCTAGAATTTCTGCTTCTTTCTAATTTTATTGCTCCAAGCTTTCTTAAGTTCCATTGAATGCTAAAGGTATGACCTATTTAATCTTATCTTAAATATATTTATCCATAAGCTTGTCTGGTCGATCTGTCTTTTGTTTTGTATAGTTGATATTTATCAACCCTTGCTATTTATTAACATTTAAAAAGTTTCTTTTCTCAACTTGAGATTCTTGTACCTTAGCACTCTTGCCCAATACCTACACATTGACACCAGAATGTTTCTAAATTTTTTTCTCTATTTGAGGGATTTATTCATGGTGAGCTTGGGTATGGTCTTCAGCTTATGGTTAATCTGACTAATCATCTAGAAGTTTTTCTTATTTTATTATATTTTTTTTTTTAAACATTAAGTAAATTTATAAATATAATTTGATTTTCTGAACCTTGGCAAGCCTTTGCTTTTTCTTAGGCTCAAGGACGTAATGTTCCAGATTTGGTGACTTTAATTAATAATATTCATAAATATCAATTCTTCACTAAAATGGCATTATAATGTCCAGGTTAAAATGCTAAACCAATCTTATAGGGAAATTCTTTTTAGGTATCATCATGATAATCTGAAATTTCAACAATTTTGTCTTCTACATTCATTTTCGAGAAGCATTTTATTAAACTATGATATGAATTGATAATTTACATTTTTTCTTTTTAAGCGAACAATTTCAGAGCAATATCTGCTTCATCATACATGAATTCCCATGTAATTAATTCATTTATTTATTCTGGGCCCTAAATTAAGAAATTCATCTCATCATTATCATAATAATCTTATAATATCTTTCTGAAATAGTTTCTGAAGAAGATAACCATTAAACCATAAAGAGGACCAGCGTGATTGTTAATTGAATAAGCAATGTCATTTAATAACTAATATTAATCCTTTATTTCTGAAAACTATTTTAATTAGTCCTTAAACTCATCTCTTAAAATCGTTTATTCTTCTTTAGTTTCAACTTGCTCATTTTGAAATTTCTGTTTAAATTCAGTTTAATCAATCAACTCTATTAATCCTTTATATCTTTCCTCATCGATTAGATTATAATATAAGTATTAGAACCCAATCGAAGTGAACATGCAGTTTCCATCCCCTCTTATTGGAACAAATTCTGATATTTGGTTATTAAGAATTTCTTCTTATGAACCATCTAAGTTATATTCTTCTTAATACTATTTAACATTTTTAAATCCTCTTATAAAGTTTTTTAAATATACATCCTCTACTTATCTTTATTTGAAAGATGGTAAGTAAAATCTTTAATTTATAATTAAATATGACTAATAATCAACTTTCTTACTATTAATGGAAGAATCTTGTTAATGTTTCTATTATTGGAACTCTTAATTAGTATTATCAGTTGAATTGCTATCTTAAAATGTTATTGTTTTATTGACTGTATCATAATGTTGTTTTTAATATTATTCCTTAAATTACTAAATTTAATTATTGTCCAGGGTAATTTGAGAGTTAGCCTCCTCCTATGCTTGAATGATATCTTAAAATTACGGAGGTTAATTAAAAAATTTTGTCTAATTAATTTATGCTTCATCTTATTTAACTTGCTAACACGTTTATACTTCTTATTTTTTTTATACTTAATTGTCATATTGAAATTATGGCGGTTAATCCTTTCCATCTTATTATGCATTCTAAAATGTTTTTGTTTCAATAGGTTCCTAATCTTAATTAACATTCTAAAATTATGGTGGTTGATTATTTAGATCATTTTTTATTGCTTTGCTATCTATTCTATCTTATTATGCTTGTTACACGGTTTATGATTCATGATTTTCTATAAATTAAATATATTGTTGCTGAGTTTATAGATCACCATCTGTGTCTTTTATCTCTATTCCAACTTATTCTTCTTGTTAAACGGTTTGTGATTCAGTATTTTCCTAACATTAAAATTAAGGCGGTCTATTTTTTAGATCATTTTCTAATTCTTTTTTGATATTTTCTTCCCCTAAGTTTTAGTTTACTCGTTCATTATTTATGGATTCTTTTTATTATGTATTTTTGAATTCTTCTTCATTATTTTCAACATTATCATTCTAATCTTTTAGTAGATGATCCTGTTAAGATATCTTTTCAGAAGAGGTTTCAATTGATGATACTGATTTTCTTTATAAAATTTATTATTATGATTGATCTAATTTAATTCCCTCGTCTGCCCTTTAATGAGTCAAGGGGCTAATATCTTATTCAGTTGTTAAAACCTGCTTATGATTTTTGCTATTTGGATTTAATTCTTTGTGTAATTATGATTGTTTTACATCGTCCTAATTTACTTTGAACTATTTAGTCAAAGACGACTAAGACTCATATGCATCATTATTTGCATCATTATTTGCATCATTATTTGCATCATTATTTGCATCATTATTTGCATCATTATTTGCATCATTATTTACTTCTTGCTTATGCTGATTCAGAACTTCATGCTAAATCATATCTGAACTATAAGCTTAAGGAGAGAGAGATTTTTCTTAATTGTTTTAGGTTTGTGGTTTATTTGCTTATTATTTATCTTAGATTAAACTCTCTGATGTTAAGTATTTATTTTTGGTCTAAAATTCATCGTTCTTGGACTTAAATATTAATTTCTCATCATTTCGGATAACTTAAAATCCAATCTGATTCTTCTCTATATCAAAATATATGGTAAATTATTTTCCATATTTATCGAAATTAATCTCTTCCACTAAGTTATGACTGTAACTTATATAAAAGATTTATATATTAAAATTACAGTCATAAAACAATTATAGAAAGGTAAAATTATCTTTTTTGAGTTAATGTTGCAGTTAGTTTGCATTATTTAAAAAATTAAAACATTAAAGATATTAACTCCACATACTTTCTAAAATCTAGTGTTGTTAACCAAACTATTGAACTACTAGATCATTTATTATTTAAGCTAAAAAGTTACCAATATTACTAATTTCAAATTTTTAAAAAATAACTTCTTAATTCCTATTTAAATTATTCATCGCGAGATCTTAAGGCAAACTTTCAATTTTCTTCATGATTTTATTTTCAATATAATATCCGAGTAATTATTAACTTTCTGATAAAATTAGGATCATTTTATTATTTGATAATCCCTAATGTGAAATTTTTTTTCCTATGACTAGAACATTAATTTATTCCCTTATTTTGTTATAATATTGTAATGTTTTTGATACGTCTAATATTTTAGATTAAATATTCTAGATTTACTTGAGTTTGTTCCAAATTGCTATTTTAATATCCTCAAAATTCTAATAACCATAAATTTATTCTAAACATTTGAATATGACATCCACTAAGGTGTCATTTAGATATTATAAATCATAATACTGGAACTCTATGATGTCATAAGAATTTAAATTCAACTCTCTAAGTGAGCATAAAGTATCTTATTAAAACAGCTGATGTAAATATTTTTATTCAAAAGAACTTTTAGCTTCAAATTCTAGATTTAATCCATAATTACTTGTATTATTTTGCTTTTACAAGACATCATTCTGCAGCAGATGCACTTTTTCTAATTAATTTATATTGATACATTCCTGGCTATGAGTTTATTTTTCCTATTAACTTTTTAAATACGCATTCCATATTAGATACACCAAAGTTGATAAGAAAAAAAGTATAGAAATTGCGAGTTATATCCACTTCATATTATACATGTTGTAATTGTTTTTGAAAATGAAATATAACCAAATCGCAAGAATTAATAAAGCAACAATCATTAATACTATTTACTTGTCTTAAGTTTATCTTCTAACATAACACTAGTTAAAAATTATTAAGCTGAGATCAATTAATATGCATAAAATTAGTGATATGAGGTCCCAATTTGATGACATTTTTTTTTTATTAATATTATTATTTTGTTAATAGAATTTGCTCATTATTCAATCGTAATTTAATAATGATATTATCATTGAAATTATATTAGTTAATATTATAATAAAATGAAAATTGAAAATCTGTTTTTAGAAGATTTCATATAATATATCCAATCAATCCTACCTCTTGTTTTTTACCCATCTTCCTGGGGTGCTTACTCCTTTTTCAATAGTGACTCCTTAACCATGTTTTTTGCCATTTTTCCAATCTCCTTTATATTGTTTACCATTTGGCTCAGTGAGTTCACCGTAGCCATCTCTTTTGTCTGCTTTGAAATGCCCTTTTTTATATTATTTATTTTAACGGATACCTTTATATATTTTCCCATCCATATATACAAGGGTTCCTTCACCGCTCATTTCGTTGTTAACCCAATTTCCTTTGTATGATTTACCATCTGTCCATATAAATTCCCCATAACCATCCATTGCATCATCCTTAAAATTGCCATCGTAATATGAGCCATCTGGCCATCTATATAATCCCTTTCCGTTCTTCTTTCCATCAATGAAATTTCCATCAAATTAAGTACCATTTTCCCATGTCAGTGTCCCTCTACCATTCTTGATTAATGCAAATGATTTATACAGGCAAATGATCCTTCATATCACCGGAATAAACTCCACCATCTGCAGTTCTATATGTTTCTTTAGCTATTTAGCTTGCACCACAACATGCTCCCATTTTATTTTTAATAATTAAAAAATATTTATTCTTACTAAATCAAAATAAACAGAATGTCTGTGGAAGAATTAAAGGATTATATAGTCGAACTTTAGCAATAACTGCAAGAAGTAGAAAGATGTGCTATAGATGTGATAATGGAAAAAGATGAGATAATAAATTAATTAAGATCTGCTCATATTGTAATCGATTAAAATGCTGAAAATTTTGAGATATCGCAACTTAGAGAGTATATTTTTGTTAGTTATATTCTTAGATAGATAAATCAGCTAAACCAAAGATTAGATGAGCAACAATATAAGCACTTTGAACAAATAAAATATTTGGAAGAAGAATAAAATAATATGTTACTTATAAAACTATCATAAACATCCTTAGATTATTAGGAGGAGAAAAGATTATTATTGGATTAGATTAGATTATTTGAAGATAAGAACCACAAACTTGAACTTTAGGTATCGAATTTAGCTTTTTTTATTTATTAAAAAGATATAAATCATGGAGAATCAAGAATTTACCTATTAACAGACCATTTAAAAATAAGAAAGTTAACTACAACATCTCAAAGACTAGGAACTAGATTTTGCATAAAAAATAAATAATTATGTAAGAGAAATAAATCAATTAACTAATTTACATAAAAAAGAGACCTAGTAATATGAAGATAAAATATAAGTATGAATGATAATTATATTAAATAGCAACTTTAAATGTAGGTAAACTAGAACAATAAGCATTTAATAAACTTAAGGCAGGTTAATTAAAAGTTGGCAGCACAAAACAAAGAATATGCACTGAATATTATTGATTTGATGAATAAGAAGCAAGAATTGGAGTCTTAATCCTGTTAATAAGAATTTACTACTCAATCAACTGATGTTGGTTATAAGGAAGAGGTTAGTATTACTGCGTTTGATGCCATAGACTTTGATAATGATTTATCGGCTGTAGTGAAGGAGAAACAACAGATTATTGATGAATATGAAGAATATTTAGACTAATCGACTAAAACAATTAAATAATTAAAAGCTTAAATCCAATTAATGCAGTAGTAACTAACCTTTTTAAGATTGTAGAGGGAGGAATCTAAAAAGCTATAGAATTATGTAAAAAATATTCAACAAAATAAACCAAATAAATAATCCGATAAAGAGGATATAATTAATAAATTACAAAATGAGAATCTTAAACTGAAATAATAACTAAAATAGAATGTTATCAAAACTATGAAGAAATTAAGTAACAGTTTAAAGTAATGAATGCTCTTTTTTTTATTTATATTATATATAGATAAATATGCTGTTTATTATTTCAACAACAGACGTCTTTCTTTGCTCCAGATTATTTCTTGTCTCCTCCTCGTATTTATTGCCCTTATTCTTAACTTTAGTTATCCTCTAATTATCTCTTAACTAGGGTATCTTTAATTTTTTTTCCTAATAGATCAAATGTTTCTTTGATATTTTGTCCACTTCTAGCACTTGTCTCAAAGAATGGTATGCTATAATTTTTAGCTATTCTCTCTCCTTCCTAAAAGCTCACTTATCTTTCTTCTGTTTTATCACATTTATTTCCAACTAGAATGATATGGACATCTTAAGTGTTTTCTAATATTGACTAAAATTATAATAAAAATACTCTAAGCCAATTTTCTACATTATCATATGATTGTTTATCTATTACAGAATATGTCAATATAACCTATTATGTATAAAAATTAATTACTCCATGGGATCCTTTATAATATGTCTTAGTGATTGTTTTAAACCTCTCCTATCCTGCAGTGTCCCAGACTTACAATTTAATTTTCTTTCCCTCTACATCAATTGTTTTAACTTTAAAGTCCACACCCAAAGTTGCTGTATGAGTCACTGAAAACTTTTGCTCACAAAATTAAGATAGTATGTTAGTTTTTCCCACTCCTGAATCTCCTATTATAATTACTTTGGCTAACCAATCGAAATCGATTGAGTTGCCACTTTTGGTCTTATCATCGGAATACATAATATTTAATATATTAAGAATTAGACAGAAAGTTTTAAAATTCAAAATAAAAACCTTCAATCATGCTGACATGGGGAAAATTGATTAATCCCGTTGGTTAATACCATTTGAGGATTATCTAGAATATTTTTAGAATCTAGTTATGACTAACTTAGAATTCGCTTGCCTATCCTAAGTCTTGAAGGATAATTTGCTCGAGACTTTTAAGAACATCGCTCTGTTTAAATAGTCTATTCTTATGATTGATAGATTGTTCTAATCTAAACAGGCAATATCTCCTTCTGTTAGAGGTGCTTTTTGTTTAAAAATCCATCAAATGCGGATATTTTTTTTTCCTCCTCCTACTATTTATTCATTTTCATTTTAGTTTTTTCGAGCACATGCTTCAAAAGCGAGCATTATTTCTTATCTAGTCTCAATAACATGGGTATTAAAGTTCCATCGCTTATTGTCGAAGTGGCATCCCTTGCAGAAGATTAAGTAGCTAAAGAATGCTAGGTGATTCTTCTCACTAATTATATCCTTTATTGTTCTTAACTAACTTCATTTGAAGTTTTCATTAAAGGTGGTGATGTCTGATTGAATTCTGTTAGGTCTCTCAATGTAGTATTATTGAATAATTATCTAGATTTGATAACTTCATCATTTTTATCCAATATTTATTAAATTTCATGTGTCTCAAGTTCCTTTTTAGGCTTCATTCTTTGAAATTTCTTAACCACCATATATTCCTGTTGAGTAATTAACTATTTAAGATAATCCTTTTCCACTTAAGTCATTCTCTATGTGTGAGATTATTCCATCTCTTATTATTTACCTAGTCGATTATATAGCCAATTTGACTTTATTGTTTATCTCTGCGTGATGGAATTCTTGAACCATGCATATTTATTGGCTATATGAGTAATGTCCGACTATTTAATTGATAAAACCTTTCCAAAAGCATTGGTTGATATACATTTAAACTCATGGTTAATTTTATCAAACACCTCTTCACCCAATAAGCAACCTTGGCCAACTTATGCTAAAACAGTTGATACAGCTTTACTAGTTTTACCCATATCTGATAAGGACCTTCCATGTTAACGAGGAACTGTTTCGTGTATGATTTAAAACTCACCCTTTTTAACAACATAAAAATGAGAGATTTTATTTCCTTGTTAATAGACAACAGAGTTTGTTGAGAAGATTTATGTTTAGATTTTATTTATTAATATCTTAACCACAGTATGTAGTTGGTCTTAAGTTAGATTGTTATTAAAAGCATTCTCTAATAGTTTACATCTTTTTTAAATTCTCAAAGACTCTAAAGATTGCAGAAGTTATGTGTACTCGTGAATAGGAATCGTTAAAACTTGACAATCTTCAAGAGCAAAATAGTGGTTCTCATGTTTTTTAGCTTAGATATCTGGATTTAGCGTCTGACCAGCATTTAACGTCCTTCCTTACTTTAGTTTTAATACAAGTCCTTCAAAAATATACTCAAAGTGAAATGCATTTTACAAGTGTACTTTTTAAAATAAAGATTCTATTTCTTTTTATAAACACCAAATATAATCTTTAGGAACCTTTCATAATATTATATTATACTGAAGAAGCCCTAAAACTCTTTTGATTTTAGATTGATAAGCTGCGCATAGGATTAGGAGGGTCATTAGTTGCCTGTTCTACAACTTAACTTCTTCTAAAACCTCTAAATTCGAGTAATTAGGCATAGAGGTTGAAATTTTTGTCATAAGTCACAGTTATTTTCCTTCCTGCCCTTGGGAATAAAAGAGAAGCAATCCGAGGAAAGGTCTGAACAGCCATTTGTCTTTTAGATTCAAATTCTTCCTAATTCATTAATAATAATTCTAAGACTTTTCCCTATAGAATTATATGAAACTTTTCAACCTTGTCATCATCCTTAATTATGAAGGAACCTCATAATTTATAATATGAGATACCCTTTTGAAATAATTGAACAGTTGCTTTCTAGGCTAATCCTTTAATTATATTCCTCAGAAGTTTCTGATGCAAATCCAATGACTGGAAATACTCGATTTCTGAAATTAACAACTCTAAATTGTGTAGATCTTTCTTATTTCTATCTTGAGGTTCAATTTTAAGGAGATCAATCAACATATAAAAATAATTTATTTTAGATTATAAAAAATCAATTATCTCCACTGCCTTCTATCATAGATGAAAATTATTCCTCTTTTTTGAGATCATTATCATTGGTTTATTTAGCCTTCTTGACAAATTTACCATCTGGTCCTCTCTATCTATTGACTGCATGCTAATGTCTGGACTCATAGACATATTTCTAATATATTGAAATTATACTTTATCATTTGGTTTGGTTTGTTTTTGTTACTATTTTGAATCCTGAGTCCTCAAGTTTTATTAAGCTCTTTGTATTCTTCGAACCATTATGCGATGGTATCTACTTATAGCTATAAATTTTTACTATTTCTAATTAACGTAACGCGGTTCCGGTTATGGTTGGAAAAACGTAGGTATTTGTATGGGTTTGTCATTACTATTATTAAGTTGAAATTGGTTAGTAAAGTCTAAAAATGCCTGTAAATTACTTCTATTCATTAACTAGCTTTGATTCTAGTTGTCAAATATTGATAGTTATTTCTAATCCGATTGGCCAAACATTTTACCCGCAGAAAAGTGATTATTAAATATAATTTTAAAAATATAAAAAAATTTTATAGAAAAAGAAAACAAAAAAACATAAATATTTTATAGCTACAAAAATCATTTTAACATTTCTCTTAATTTATTCTTCCGTCCAGCATTCAATTATGCGAGTATTCTTTTCTAAATGGCATGTTTATATGGATTTGAAGGATCCAAATTGTATGTTAATTGTTTAACATCCGTGAAGCGCTTCCTAAATGCATCTATATCATTTCTTTCATATAATTTATTAAATACAATCTATTCATATATACACTGTGTATGTGATTATCATTTTAAGATTTTGGTATAGGGGTAGTTTACTATTTGGTAAAACTATCTAAGGAATCTTAAGTAACATTAATTTATTATCTAGATTAAAATTAAGGCTAGATTTATTCAGTCTATTTGAAGGTTTGTTGTGGTTATTGTTTCTAAGGCTCAGGGGGACGATATGGTTCTGGAGGTTGATAATTTATTGCTTATTATATTTTTAATTATCGATTTTGATCCTCATTTTATTAACCATATTATCGTCTTGGTTAAATTTGTTATCTGGGAGGTGTTTATTCATAATTAAATATATTTTCTTGCATAATTTTATTCCTGATCCTAGAGTCATCTTACCGACTCTAATATATATTAAGAAAATACTTTCTACTATGACAACTATCTTTATTAAATAGGCGATTCTTAAGGCACATTTTGAATTTTATTAAATTGATATAACTATTCTGTTTGTTTTTTAGGGGGCTATTTCAAATTTTCGTTTTTCATTTTATAGAATATATCATCTTCTTCAAACAGTTATCGATATTTTTGATAAAAATCTCCCATTATAATATTTATAAAAAATAATCAATGTTTCTTTCCACTCATTTTTTCCCTAAACTTTCTATCTAATCTTTATTTGACTTCACCATCTTCTTTTGCTTTCTAAGCTTTGTCAAAATCTTTCAATTTCCACCATAATATGTCCACTCTGTAATTTGCATCTGATGGAAGGGGATTTGGATGATTTATCATTTTATAGGGAAGCATTTCTAAATCAAAGGTTTTAACTCCATCTATTTCAACAAATTCATTCCAAACACCCCTAACTTTATAAAACTTAATTTATTAATAAAAATTTGTACCTCTTATTCAATATCATTCTTCATATCTAAACCTCCATATTTGGCATATCCTTCTTTTCTATATTTATTTATAGCTGAATCTCTCACTTTATAAACTGCTCCCTCAAATTGATCGATCAAAGTATCTTTCTTGCCAAACAATGAAGATTTTCCAGGATTAAACATAAGATCACCAACTATTTTATTTTCCTAAATTTAGAATTGTGAATTACTAAATCTATTCCAAATTATTTGCCACTAAGATTGAAAACTCTTTAGCCGAATGCTGTACCACTTAGTGAACCAGGACATTAAATGAATAATTGTTTAGCACCAGTATTGTAATAAGTAACTCTGATATATCCCACATTTTTCCCTGTTACTGAATTTGCATGCATGTTTGCTACAGACTCAATATGGCCATCAATCCTAATTAATAGATAAATCTAAATACTCATAGCCTCGGCCTTTAAATTAGAAAGCACATACTGGAGGGTGGTGAGATACTTATTCACAATAAACGGGACATCCATTAATTATTCCTTGGTAAGTTTCTCCTAGTATTGGATTAAATGGTTTTTCCAGAGATAGATACATAATGATTGCACCTAATGTTTAAAATTTATATTACTCATTCCGAATGTTAAGGTTTATTTCATTTATTATTCTGGAGTCTTAAGTCTAGCTCCCTCTTCTAGAAATCTTGGAGCAAATCCAAATGAGTATGCGAATCTTTCTAAATTTGACCTAGTTTCAAATATCTCAACAGGTAAGGATATTGATAGAATGCTCTTACCGCTCAAAAGATTGGATCCAATCATTTTCAACATAAATTTAATAACTCGTTTCTATGCCTCAACTTTCTTTTAATTTATAAATAACATTCCTCCATTTTTTTTATCCCTCTCCCAATCTTGTCTTAAAAAGTAATGTCCATCATCTATTGATGTTATGTATTCATCTTTTGCTTATTGAGGTTCTTGTTAATATTTATATTGTAAGCAATAGTTGTAATGTCTTTCTTATTCAACAATTGAGATTAGTTTTCTAACTTTCTCTTATTCTTCTACCGATAGATTAGGCAGAGTATTAGATATTACATCTTCTGGTGTGAAATTCTATTACTCAATCACCAAATCATCATCTATTTCTGGAGCAACAAATTCATCTACTTATTCTGATTATTATCTTTACATTAATGGAACCTCTGGCTCATGCTAAATATCTGGGATTTATTCTAACTATTAAATTTGGCTTTGTTCCAAATCAACAAATTATTATTATTATTCTGACTCTTACTCTTATTCTTAAACTGCAACTTTAGCGTGAGTTTATAATGCTGATAGTAAAGGAGACATTATAATTTACTATTAGTTGTAGATTTTAACGAATTAACTGAGTTATTTGTATTCCTAAAGATACCATAAAGTCATATCGGAGTCTTATGACGCAGATTAAAGTCCTCCATTTGTCATTTCAGTTTCTACAATAATTCTAATTTCATTCTAATCTTCCTTTACTTCAATAATTTGATAGTTTATGAACCCTCTTACTACTTTCATTTATGTTTATGCATCCTCATGATCTATTGATTTATCAACTATAATGTAAGAATCCTTCCTTTTTGAGACATATCTTATGAAAACATAATCCCTTGGCCTGTATAACATTCCATATTATTTGTGCTTCTAATATATAATCCCTGACTATTCACTTCCTATCATAGACAATACTCTCGATTCTTATGACACTATTCCATTCCATTTTTTAATGAATTCAATCTCAGCTAGACACTAGAAAACTTTTTCTATGTCAGTTTTGGATAGATGAACATAGACTCTAAAGCAAAGATTGCTTTTACTTGACTTCAAAATCTAAATTCCAAAATTACTGGACTGTTCTGTAAATAAAGAAGTTGATTTTTAGAAATACGATGGAGAAAGTCTAGTATTATTAAATAAAAATACTTTTCTTCATCAACTAATTATTAGAAAATAACAGGAAACACTTCTTTCTCCTCTTATTTTGGAGCACTTAGTTAAACTTGCTTTTGTTATTGAGAATTATTCTAAATTTGAGGCTATTCTCTAACAATCGGTTGTTATTATGGTGGAGGTTATTGTGGTTGTTATTACTAAACCTTTTACTCTTAATCTTATTATATCTACTATGGCTTGATTAATTACTCAGGTATCATTTAGAGAGATGATGATTTTATTTCTACTATGTTAATTTAAGGAGGGGATTATTATGTTAAAACGGGAGATGTATCTTTCTATGGCGTGCTATTTGGCTACTTTGAAGGTTATATCAGGGATTTGGATGATTGCTGTTTTGGTTGGTCGAAATATTGACTTTATGCAAAGGATTAGGCTTGACTTCTATCTGGTATTATGATACTGGCTTTCATCATCTAACTATTGTATTATGCCAAATTTCTAATGACATCCATAACCTTTTCGCATAATTTTTAGTCTGTTGAACCACAAACTAACGATCTATAATATCCATGTCTGTCACCGATGCTCGTAAGTTGGAATCTAAATCTCTTATCTGCAAAAACTTTTGGTTGTAATTCATAAAATTAGAGTTGTATAATTCGTTTATCCTTTTTCTTGATACCTTATTTATTCTTCCTCACTATTTCAAATGTTTTGTAATCGACGTCTATGATGAATTTTTTCGATTTCCATTATTTTAATGTTTTTGTGCGAATATCTATTTCCCCATTATAATATTTATTCAACGAGCAGGGTATGGAAAATTACTAAACGATTATAAACAATTCTTACATTGGCTAGTTAACTAATTATTTCACAAAACATTCTAATTTGTGCTTGTTTGTTCAATTTTATCAATGCATTACAATCATCCTCTTCTAATTGATCATATAATGCAATATCAGGTTGAATATCGTATTGTATGCTATGGGACAATAAATCAAGTTTCTATTCAATTTTCTTAATTATTTTTCCTCTGCCTTGAATGCTTTCAAATACACATTATGCTTCTTCAAATTCCATAAAAAAAACTTTATAAAAATAAATGATGAAAAATAAATATGTTTAACAAATGAAAGATGAAGCCAATAAGATGGTATGTGATTATATTAAAAAATAGGAAGAAAAGTTAGCAAAACTCAAATAAACTATGAAATAGGAAAAAATGGAGAGGTCAATAGTTAGATGGGATTAAAAATCAGAACAATAATCGGAACGTATATAACTATATAAGTAGCCTAGTAAGAATAACCAATAGAACCTTTCTTAAAATCAATTAAGATGGATTCTTATTTATAGAAATTTAAAGAAAATGGATTTGAAGATTTAGACATTTTACTTGATGTGTAAAGTGAACAACTACAATAAATGGAAATTCCAATTGGACACCAAATTAGATTGATGATGAAGATAAAGGAATTCAAGAAAACAAGCAAATATGAAGCACTTGAAGGTTTAAATTTCAAATTTTATTCTGGTAGATCCCCAAGATGACTAAAGTTTTTCTGCTATAGTTAAGAACACGTAAACAAACAAGAAACCTAGATCGAGCCTCAAATTATAAAGAGATAAAAGTCAAAAAAAAGTAAGTTTCCTCATGTCATCAAATTAAACTTCCGAGGCATCTTAGGATCAAAGTAGATAATTTAGTAGATCTTTGTTGTTTTCACATTTACTTGAAATAAATGAATATCTTCACAAACAGGACGATATTGAGAGAAATAACTAAAGCAAAATATCTTAAAATGAAGAATCCTTTGAACCATAATCTAGAGAGTAGTATACAGTAATTAGTTATGATGTTGCGTAAGTGTAAGAATAATTGATAGAACCACCCAAGGATTCTATTTTGCGTGTTAAAAAGGATGCTTGTTGGCAATGTTATAAACTTATAGAAAACAGTATAAAAAGTTATGGTAAAAAATTCTGTTCAACTGAATGCATTAACAAATATGTTGATTAAAATTTGGTATTTATAATTATTCTAAGCAAGGTACTTTGTTAGGATTGTTAGAAAGAAGTTTTCTTAGAAGATGTTATAATAATGAATTCTTATTAGTTTTGTTCAGAACAATGCGCATAAAAATTTGATTTTTAATTTGTCAAGGATAAGAATATGACGATATAGTTTAACTTACCTAAAGAAGAAGAGAAACTGGATGATAATATTGATTTGAATTTTAATGATATCCTTTATTGAATAATTTACTCAAATCCAATGATAGAAGTGAGCATCTTTGTGTTGTGGGTCTGCTAATCTGTGTAGGGGTTGATTGAATGTACCATCCTAGGAATTATAAACATAATAAATACCCATGGTGCAACATATTCTTTTGCTCCAATTCCGAATGGTCTTTATAACCAATGGAAAATCCAAGTCTTATCATCATACTTCAAATGTGCTGGGATTCTTGACCTCCATCTCTTTTCCTCAGCAATTTTGTTGGCGGAGTTGGGGATTTCCCATACTCTCGATGTGTTTTCAACATTATGATAACCTGCAATATCTTATCTATTTTGAAATACATCTTTTAAAAATACCTAATCCAAGGATCTACCAATAATGGGATGTCAATATTTCCGGTAAATGGAATAATTGAAGTCAAATGATCTCCGAATTTGGCAATGAAAACATACATAATGAAGCATCTTGCATAAAAATTTCTTATTGGTAACTAAATTGGTTGTATTATTTACCTCTCTCAATAGTAGATATCCGAGTCCGAAACTTCCAACAAATTTAGTGTATGGCCACTCTCTGTAATAGGTATGATTTGGCTTGATATTCAAGTATCTGTCAATAGCCTCTTCGAATGAGTATTAATTAAGTGGACCAAGATATCTATTGATGTCTTTCTTATATCTTTCAGAGTGGGTTAAGAAGAATTCCTTTTTTGCTCTTGTGAACACTGGAGAAAAGTTCTCATCATCATAATCCAAACTCTTAAGCTCGATATTTGCAATCATTTGGTCATCATAGGCATTCTTGATTTCGTATAATGATTACTTATTCCTCCTTTGTTGGATGCCATAGCTTTGCACTTCCTTCTATGATTGGCATTTATTAATCAATAAAAAAAATTATTTAATTATCTGAATATGTAAGAATATTGGGAATGTCACATAAATTATGACTGGGATTAACAAAACTAGTTATGAACGAATGTAAGATGATTATAATTCCTATATTTTTATAATCATTTATTTAACATAATATTATATGAATTAAAATAAAACTTACCTGAGAAATTTAAGGAATTCTGAATTATATTTGAAGTCACTTCTTGGAAAGATAGAAAATGAGGTTTATTAAAAACAACAAAAAATTTACGATTCAATAAATAATCGGAAATTAAGATTGAAAAGAAGTTAACCCTAGAATTATTATTTTCCATCTCTTAAAGGAAGCTAAAGAATGTTATAAGTTAGTAATAAAAAATAATTTTTAATTCTTCCTAAACTATCTTATAAGATACTAAGCTTTCATGAGGATAAAAATCAAATAGCCCAAGAAAGGCATTACTCTTAGATTTATTCATAGAAATATTTGAATAAATCCATTGTGTGAACTAGTTTAGAGAAAATCAAACAAAAAATGACCAATTTTACGATGATTTATATTCTTTTAATTTACAGCATTTAAAATTTCTACTAATCATCAATATACTTAATAATCATTTAGATATCTGAAGCCCTAGTATCATTTTTCAAAGAAGAGATTTTAACCAACTTAACACAATAAGTTAAGGTAAGTTTTTACAAATAGCATTCTAATGTTTATCCTTTTATTATATTAAGAAAAACTAATAAATTGATTGTATTTAAGATTAGTATTAATATTTTTAAAAATTATATGTTTTCTATGAGTTACAGAGCACCCCAAGGAAGAGTTAGAAATGTTACTGATACACTAATGATCTTTTCGGCGAAAGAGAGGTTTTAGAAGAAACTGGAAAATGGAAACAAAATATTGTTGCCAAGCTCATTCTTACAATAATTGATTGACGTGAAATAGAATGGCCCTATGATATTCAGAATACAATCCACATAGAATGATTCAAGATTCACATATGTTGGAGTTTTAGAATTTATTGCTAATGAAGGAGAATGCATAGTACCAACATGGCTATTCGAGAATATGGGATTCTTTTCAGGATGTTTCGGAGTAGTCTCTTATGTTCAATAACTACCAAAGGTATTAGTTTTTAAAATTAATCTCTTTAAAATCTTATTAGGGAAAACTTATTCAACTTCAACCGCATGAAACAGAATTCATCGATTTGCCAGACCCAAGAGCTATTTTGGAGAGCTAACTGAGAAATTACGTCTGTTTGACTGAAGGTGAGACAATCACTATTAACGCTGGACCAAGACAATATTAATTGGATATTAAAAAGGTCGAACCACCAAGTCAACATAAGGCAGTGAATATTAATGATGCAGACGTTGAGATTGATTTCTTGCCTCCTCTTGTAATTTTCACAATCTATTTTAGGATTATTAAGAAGCTCCACCTAATTTAGTTAAGAAATCATCTTCAATTAATTATGAGGAGAAGTAACAAGCATAGAAATAGGCATTCTTTGCTGGTTAGGGAGTGAGGATAGATGGAAAATCTGGATAGGCTATTAGGAAATAGTCTGAAGATGTTAATAAGCCAGTTTAGGAGGCTTACAATCCAAGAAAGCACAAACTGTAGAATGGTGTTAAACCATAAGATGACCCATAATTATTTTAAGGGAGTGCTGTTAGGATTGGTAATGAAAGACCACCAATAAAAAAGTTGTGATAAATATAAATTAATTATTATGCAAGATCAACTACTTTTTCAAACTGTGTTTTTTCGTGAAAAAAGAAAGCTTGTAAAAGGCACTAGACATCCCAAACTTACGCGTTAATCTGTCTTAGTAGATAGTATTTTAAATCCAAACAATCTGCTCAATTCTTAACTTAAAGAAAAACATAAATCGATATTTGTTCCATTTGTATTTGAACGGGATAGTCAAGGAAAATTGCTTAAACCATCGCATCGTTTTCTGGAACCATTATCATAAAGAGGTCCTTAACCGAAGAGGCAGCTTCTTTAGTTTCTAAATCAGGAGTAGGTCACTCCTCGATCTGATATGACATCAAAAACAAGGGATACTTCTAATTGGAAAACTTCACGATCAATGAAATTTTATTTATAATCAAAATGACTGAATAATAACTTATCACCCAAATATTTACAGCATAATGCCACTAAGATTTTGACGAATCCACCAGATAATTGAGAGAACTCTGCACCATTCTCACCAATAGAATAAAAGAATTCAAATAACATCCTAAGTTTGGCAAAGTACTATAAGAGAATTTTGAAATTATACCACAATCCAATCTCGTTTCACTAGTGCAGTGCCCGCCAGACGAAGATCAAAATAGATATTAGAAATATTTATAATCCTATTGTTGCTAGAGTGAAGGTATTCTTTATAAATTATAAACTGAAAAAAAAGAAAACAAAGGAAAAAAGAAATATCTCTGGTCTGAAGAGGAGAGAAAGCTTTTCAATATAGCGTTGAAATAGTACCCATTGAAAAATTGGAAACAAATAGCCTAAATAGTTAAAACTAGATCTGCGTAGCAATGTAGGTCGTATTATGAGAAAGAAAACAAGAAAAAAATCAAAAGTAGAATATGAATATATATATCATTAATATTGTTGCATACTAACAACTAACACACTCTCCATTAACCCAATTACAAAATACTCCATCATATAGGGAGTAAAAGGCGTAACATTATGATTGATCTATTGCCTATGAACAAGAAACTTGAAAACATTAATTGATTGACTCTCCCCATGCACAAAATGGATGCATGTCGCCTAGAATATATAAATTTGTACATTGTAAGGATGTTTATATTTGATTGCATTTGAATGCTGTGCAATTACCACTGATTGGGATGCATAATTCTTGAGCATAGGGATTGAATGATGGACAATCCTATAATTTCTCGTAATCCACACATTTCTTGGGAACACACTTTTTGTTTTCCCATTAGCAATAGATGTTAACCTCACAAGATCCTTACCAGGTGATATCTGAACATGTCAATACTAAATCACATTATTTTCCATCCTTTCCATTGAGTTAGCATTAAACTATATCATTTCCAACTACTTGGAATGCTCCCTAACAATGGATGGAATCATAGTCTCTACATATTTTTTCATCGTAACCACATTTTTGTAATTCAAAATCATAAAAACATTATTTGTTGAAACATTCATCATAAGTGGTTAAATTAGTTATAGAGTCATTCGATAACGAATTACAACTGCTCATTGTCTCACATAAAGCCTTTCTTTAATTATAAACGCAAAATAGATCTCCACCATATAATTTACATTCATCAATAGATCTATCAATACATGGTATATCCTAACATCTTGCAACATCAAAATTCCAAACGCATACTGGATTGTTTTCGCATCTGTCTCTAAAGGGATATTAATGACACCAACATTGCTTATTCTTTTATAATGTCAATGTAATTAAAAATATTATAAACATTTTTCTATAAATTTAGAAATGTAAAAATTTATATATATAACATAATAAAACTTTTTCATTTGTATTGAGACATTATCGCCTGCTTAACACTCCTTGTTGATTAGAATTGTGCTGCATTTTATCTAATATATTGTTAATTAAATACTATCTATCTGGACTGGTGAATTATTATGTTTAAATATATTGTGGAATCTATTATTATTGATATGTATTGATTTCCTATTTGTATGATTGCTAGAATTTGGACACTGATGATGCAGATTATTTCAATTATTATATTCCAGGTCCTGATGCTGGTCTCTAAAGTATTTATTATTAAGAAGATGCCTATGGTTGAGGGGAAAGTAATTAATTTACTGTTGTTTGATCTCTTCTTGAACCATAGTATTATTCTCTTACGGCGTCTTATCCACTTGGAAGTCTTTAGGTCTGAACATAAGAAACAGTTTATTACGATTATGGTATCACTGCCTTACTGGATTATCGTTTTTCATTAGATCTGAAAAATGTGGAATCTGACTTTTCACCTTATTGATTCTATTATTAGAGATTTTTTAATTTGTTCTCCAATCTAGAATTTTCTTATTCTAAAATATGGATTCTGGATTCATATTGAGTAGTTTTTTCGATAAATTATTATACCTTAGCTTCCTATTCTGATCTTATGTTCTTAAGTCTCAAAATTTCGACATCCAACTCATGGAGTTCGTGTTCTTACTGTTCAATAATCTAATCTTTTTCCATCAATTAAGTTTATATTGATGGATTTACTTTATTTGTTTAATTTAGAGATAATTATTATTCTAGATCCCTTAATTTATTTTATAATTAGTAATTTTTCTTCTCAAGATCTGATATAACCATTTGTTTTTCTTGAACCTATTAGTTAATTATAGTTGTAGATTGATAGGAGGACTTATTCTATCTTGATGGTTCTTCAAATTCTTTAATTTTGTATTAAAGTGCTTAAACTTGCCTCTCCAAATCGTCAATTCTAAATTACTTCTCCTTTAATTGTTCATTGATGACAAATGTCTATTTAGTTTGTGCCGTGGACTCAAACCTCATTATTTAATCTTCAAGATCTTTAATTCTAAGCTAATATTATCTATTCTTTTATTCTAATTCATTGATAATAAATTATTTCTCCTTCACTTACTCATTAATGATCTAGGAGGATTTGAATTAAGATTCCTTATAGACTTATTCTTATTATTTATAGAATGAATCTTCTAATTCCTTGATTCTAAGTTAAAGACTCTTATTTTTCTATTCAAGTTCTGCGATTTGATATTGTTTTTATTAATCATTTATGATTGTTGTTTATGAATAACTTTGTTTATATTCTTGGTGAGATAACTTATCTTCTAATTCCTTGATTCTGGCAAGATATCCCTTATTTCTATTTTCAAGGTCATTAATAACAAATTATTTCTCCTTAATTTATTCATTAATTACTATT
Organism: Paramecium bursaria; assembly: GCA_016759055.1. Classification (NCBI taxonomy): domain Eukaryota; phylum Ciliophora; class Oligohymenophorea; order Peniculida; family Parameciidae; genus Paramecium; species Paramecium bursaria. The sequence continues at coordinate 18,416 of VMTU01000159.1, read as the reverse complement.
GTTGAAGATTGTTTGTATTAGTCAGCAGATCTCCTCAGTTAATCCTCTAGGTCTCTAACCTTATACTGAAGAGATTGGTTTTATCGTTCAAGTTCATCTATCTTTCTCTCTTTATCTCGGACTTATTCGTTGATAGTCGTCTACATTTTAATGCTTACCATTTCTTCTTATCTTCTTAAATTATCTTCCATAATCACTAATCTCTATTTAAGGCTTCTGTTTTCATCCTCAAGTCCTTACACTTGTAATCTATTTTCCCTTATTTTCTCATTGACAATTATTGTTTATTGACTTAAAAATGTATCATTCTATCTCTTGATTTATTCTTCTAATTCCTTTATTCTGTATTAGTAACTTGAAACTCTTTATTCTAAATCTATTGTTATTTATTTAGATTGATCTTGTTAAATGCTTGTTATTTAAGTTTAATAGTAGTCATCTTATTACTTTAATTGTTATTCTAGTTATTTCACCTTGGATTCATTTGTTTTTATCAATTAATCATATTATCGTAGTTACTATTCGTAGGATCTTATTCTATCTTCTAATTCACGAGTCTTCGAGGTGTCTTGTAATTAAACCTTACTCTAAATTTCATAGACTCTTGTTTCCTAGATTTTCAGTTGAGAATTCAATTAATTTATTTCATTATTTTTTGAAGAAAGCTCAATTCTAGCTTTTTCATATTACTCTTTAAATTATTAAGTTTGTAGTTGTAATTCCCTAATCTATCTTTAATAATATTCACTATCCTATGAGCTCTTATTCTGTTACTCAATTCTCAATCTCTCGATGAATTGATGCTCTAATTTTTCTTGAATACTTCTCTCTTAATTTCTTAGATCTTATTACAATTATTATATTTCCCTATTCTTTGCATTCAATTAGTATTCAAAGTCCATAATCTTAGTTTTATACTGATCCAAATCTCTTGCACTAGAGCTGAATTGTTAGACTCTTGTCTCACTATCCCTCTTAAATAAATCATATTCTCCTTGAATTCTTTAAAACTCCATCTATCCTCTACTTAATTGATCCTTTAATTATCTGTTTTCCATTTGTAAACTAGAATACTAGTCCTGCATTTTTTTGTAATCATTCTAAATATAGACAAATTAATTGGTTTCTTAGGATTTCATACTTAGTTGATTCTCAAGTTCTCTTATTCTCGACCTCAATTATTCCGTTTCTTTAGAATTGCCTTAATATTGCAATTTAATGGTTTCACTTTCTCTTTAGAAATTCATATATTCAGATGCCACTCTATCGTAATCATGTTTATATCGATTACTCTATTCTCTCAACCTATTCATTTCATCTTGAAGAGTAGCATAATTTCCTTGTAATGAATTATACTCATTAGACAGTCTTCCAAATTGTTCATTTATTTCTTAGTATCCTCTAATATTATTGTCATACTCAGTTGATCTCAATAAATACGATTATATCTATTCTTATAATTATGCATTTTCTGCTTCCAACTTTTGCAAATCCTATATTAAGACTTAAATGTCTCCTTCCATCTCAAATATCTTCGCTTTGTATCTGTCTACATCCTAGAATTCTGTCATTCTTTATTCGAAACTGATTCTATATCCATTGTATTCGTTTTTCAGTTTATCCAACTAACTTTTCAATTAGTCATTCTCTCTTATTATACTATTGTATTCTGTAGTTATTTTATCCAACTGCATTTAGATTCTTTTGTTTTCTTGCTCATAAATTTGTTATCCTGTTGTTTAATTATATCGTTCCTCTAAAACCCTATATCTGTCTTTCCATTATTGCAATTCATGTTATACCTTTGCTAGCCTATCTGTTTAGCTGTTATTTGAATAACTTTGTTTAGCAGCTGATAACTCATTAACATACTAATTAACAGTGTTGTTCAAATTAGCATTCTCAGTTTTTACCTACATTAATTAGTCCTCTAAACTCTTTATCTTTTATCTCAAGGCTTATAGTTCAAAATCATTATTTGGTGCCTTTAGTTATGATCCTTTAGCTAATAGATCAGATTTTTCTTTTTAAAGGGTTCTTATCTCGTCTTTTAATTTTTATAGTTCCCAATCATTATTGGTTTTGCCACCAACTCCATTTTAAGTAACGCGAATATTTAGGTCACTATTTTCTCTTCTTAAATGCTCTATCTCATCTTTGAGCCGCTTTAATTCCCAGTCATTATTTGTACCTCCAACTTAACGTGTTTGCACATCCTTAATTTACACAAGCAAACTCTAATTTTCTTCTCTAAGTCTTCTCAATTCCCAATCATTGCCTGAATTTCCTTGTCTAGATTGAAAATCTTTTATTTGAATTAGGAGTTATGAATTCTCATCTCTAAGCTTTTTTAATTCCCAATCATTTGATCCACCCCCTCCTTTGGATGCTGACAGCATCTAGTATTTACTCTTCCATTAATCTAATTCACTGATGTAGTCGTTGATTTAATTATTCAAAGAATTGATGGTTTCCTTATAATTTATTATGTCTGTTATTAGCATAAATTTTACCTTAATCTCTCTGGTCAATCGCTGTATTTCTATATTCAACAACCTTGGTTTATTAAAAGTTGACAGGCTATCCAAAACTTCTAATGTCATCATATTTAGAATCGGTCTCAACTTTATAGGTCTGGAATTGTTAAAATGCAGACATTTAGCAGAAAAAAAAAAATATAAATAAGATAAATAAAAAATTAAAATAATATATTTCATTCGTATACTTTAGTTAATTACCAGACTGTCTGTCTGCATAGTAAACACAGCATTTGTGATTTTACAATTAAATGACAATCCGGACAATATATGAAATGCCCACATGGTATAGCTATGTATTGTTTTCTCCTAGCCATACAAATTGAACATTTCTCACATTCAGGAATATCATGATCTTCCTATTTTTCTACTTTTTTTTCAATAGGAGGTTCGACTGCCTATTCCAAAACTTGTTCTAGATCCCCACCTACTGTAGGTGTTTCCTAATCTAAATTTAATTACTAAATTCTATCAACAAGGCCGTTGATTGGCTTCTTGATATCCGTATCATCTTCTGGCTCTTATTGTTCTATTTTACATGTCTGATCAGAATTTATAAGTTGGATTTATTAAAATCTTTTTTATGAAACAACAGTAATAATTCTCTAAATGTCGGCAATAAATGATTAAGTCGAAATGCCACATTTTATCATTAATAAATGCTCCTCGAATCTGTTAAGGTTCTTTAAATTCTTGTGAATTTATTTTTCGTTATCTCTTAATGGCTCGAGAGGCTTTTAAATGTAATGTATTACTTTAATTTTTTGAACGATTATGCTGATCTATTCGAGATATTTATAGATATCATTAGTTTAATAGGACTTTTGATTCATTTCCAGCGAGTAGCTTTCGAAAGCCTACTCTAGTTATTTTAAGTAGAGCTCAATTTCTGCTCTTTTCTACTCGTCTTTCATTGTTGTTAATGCCTATTTTTACTTATATATCTTTTCTTTCAATTTAATCATTTTATCCTCTATTGAGATAGATTCTCGTAGTTTCTTAAGCAGATTACTAACCTTGCCTTCATTACTCTCTCTATATGCTTTAATTTTTAATTACTTTTGATACTTCATTAGTTATTTATATGATTCAAAAAAATAAAATAACTCATCACCAGAAAATTTTATTCCTCATTAAGGAATAATAATCTATAAAAAAAATAATTATATGGAGAGCTTTCTTACACTACCAAAGCTAGATCTTATTGAATCCCTCTAAGAAGAAACTGCTCAAACAAATAGTGAGAACATTTGGGAATGGATTGATAATGAACTTCAAGTTAAGAGTTAGGAAAATTAGATTGAAAACACAATCAAGATTGATATTACTAAATCGAAGCATATAGCAAGGAAATCTGCAATATTCATTCCTTAACAAGTTTAAATTGACAGTATGTCAGATGATAGACTAAGCAAGATAACTGAAGAAAATCAAAACTCATAGAAGGAATCCAAATAGTACACTCTAAAAAATATATAAATTTCTTAAGTCTAATAGGAGGAGAAACCGCATAAGCCTAAGTTAAATATGAAGAGGTCAGTAAAAAGAGCTCAGACTGCAGCATTTAAAAATAAAGGATAAAATTAGTAATAGTAAAACTAGCCTGAAGACTGGAAGAAAAAATCTAAAACAAATATAAAGAAAACATTTGATAAAATACAAAGATTACGATCAGGCTTCTCAAATAAATTCGGATTGAACTAATTTAAACAAGGAATCATTCAAGTTAAAATATTTTTCTTCAATAAACATCAACACAAACATTATATGGTTGACGAAAAGATGCCTGTTATTGAATTCATTAATAAGATTGTATAAGATTATATGAAGGATCCAAATTTTGATCATAAGTTATTAGAATATCCTAATTACAGCTTAGGGTATAAATTAGACCCCATCGAAGAAATGGAGTAGGATGAATAATAATTTACATTTAGGAGACCCCTTAAGAAATCTAAAAGTTTTATATCACCTGAATCATCCTTTATAGAGACTAAAATCAAATCAAGAAATCGTTCCATGAAAGAGGATTATCCAATTTATGGTTAGAAATTAGAATAGTTATATGAAGATGACCATATTAATATTGATTTAGGAGCTCCAATAACATTTAAGAGTGCTTAGTTAGATCCTGTTTAGGAACAAGGAAAATAAATATATGAGGTAGGTTTAGCTATGGCTAAAAAGGCATATGAAATAAATCCTGAAGAAATCATAATTCTAATTGAAGATCCAGAGATTAAGAAATTTACTCATGAAAAGGTAAATAAAGAACACAATGTTGAGGTTCTTATTGATAAATTTTTAGCTGGACCTCGAACTCATTATAATAGAGTTGAATATGCATTGTTTCTAAAATATCCTTGCCTTAATTTCGGTGCTGATCCTATAAATGAAAAAATGCCAATTAAAAATTTACCAATTCATTGGCTGACTATATAAAAGAAACCATAGCAGTTCTTAATTTTAAAAGAAAATACTGTAGACCTCAATAATGTCAGAGAACGTGAAATGAGTGGAATTAAATCTCAAAGGATTTTAAATGAAGATTTTTAGTCATAAGACACTCATTTGAAATTTCCCACTCTGTTCGCTTACCAGGAATTTGAGCTCATGAAGAAAGATGGCAAGATAAGAAATCCAGTTACTATTGGAATCGACTTTTTTGATTTTTATTATACATACAAAACTGATAGGGTGAGAGGCTTTAGTATAGTTAGATCGATTAAGAATTTTGCAAAGTATTTATTAGAGGAGAGGACTCCTTATTAGAAAAATTATAAGAGAATTCCTTTATAGACGATCATAAGTGTAAACTTTTATCAACCAGGTGAGGCTTATGCTATTAGATATCAAAAAACTTAAACATGTGAAAAAACTTTATTTTTCTGCATTGAGAAATAATAAGAGAAGTCTACTAAACTCAAAGCATAGCAAGCACTAAACGAATCCTACTCAAAACTTGAGTTTCTAATTGAATAAAGATCAAAATACTAAAGTTTAGATAAATATTGATTATCAAAAATAATTGTTATTTGGTACCCAAACTTTTTTTTCATATAATCTAGGCAGATTGGTCATTTTCATCAATCTTCTTGGAGTCAATGGATTCTCTGAAATTAGAGAGATTTTTGTATTAAGTAATCGAAGATTTGTATTGGCAGGATAAAACACTTTATGCTCCATTTTTTCTATTTCTTATTTTTTAATACTCCCAATTAGAATTTTGTTGCGCTTAATTATTAGAACATCTTTACTTCTTCGATTTCTTTTTAAGCATTTTATTCCTGGATTGCTGTCCATTTTTGTAGTCTTGTTTTTTCTTTCTCACTCATGTTTTCATCTTTCAATTTTGGGAATTCACTAATTTATTTAGAGGTAGGATGGTCAATTTTTAAGGTAACTTTAAATCAATTCTATATTTACAAAATTCTGGATTTTTATTTCTATCAGGTGTTATGAGTGCAATTTTTTATGTAGCTGATATTGCAGGCACTTCATTATCAATAAAAATCTTCTCATCTTAGAACGTTGGTTTTGTATGAGTTGCGTTTATAAAGGGCTGACGGTTTATTGCTCCTTCAAAACTGGAAAACTTAGCAGTTTTGTTTTTCGATCTCAATCTCCTTTCATCATCCTATTCTTTCTTCTTCAGCTACTCTTAATATTAATCATTTTATGTTTTAAGCTCACTTTATAAGTCCTTAACTCGTTTCTTGAAGTCCAAAATATTTTATATTATCTACAAAAATAATATAAGTTACTTCTTCTTTTTCCATTAATTATATGTCTGATTTCCTTTAATAACAGATAGAGGCATTAGTGAAGGAAAACCATAAACTCAAAAATGATATCCTTGCTTAATAGGTCTATTGGAATGAAAAGGTTACAGAACTCAAAGTATTCGTAAGACCTTTGGAAGAGAGGAATATTAATTTGGACATTCATACACTCAATGAAGTTCTTCAATTTATTTAAGAAGATGGTATATACTTTACTGGGGAGTACAGAAAGCTGAATGATAGAATCTAATTACTCGAAAATGAAACATAGATAAAGGAGAAATAAATAAATTTACTTACAATTAAGCATGAGAAGGAGTTAGATAACATTTAGTAAAACCACATAAAGCAAATGAATACCCAAAAATAGCAATTTGAATCAGTTGTTAGTAATTTAGAGTAGGAATTAGGAGAACTTTAGATCTTAAATAACCAAACTAAAACAGACTTGGAAAAAGTACAATAGGAAAACAGAATATTTCATTCTTAAGTCAAGGATTACAAAAATTAGATCTCAGAGAAAGATGCTTAGTATAAATAGATGCAAGATTATTTTGAGAAGAAAATCTAAAGCTAAAAAAACAAATTAGACAGTGAGATGAAGAATCTTAGATCTGAAATGGCCTCTGCATTGTAGACAGTAACGTAAGAAAAAGATTTCATAATTTATAAATAATGTATTATAATATTTTATACTCAATAGAAACCGAATTTCAAACTATTAATTAAATGTATTAGAAAGTGTCAGATATCAATATTTAATAATAAACCTAGTTATAAGAGAAGGAAAATATCATATAAAATCTGTAAAACGATATTAATAGACTAAATGCAACTACTGACCAACAAAATTAGTAAATTTATGACATGGAGTATCAGATTCAGCTGAATACTTCTTAAATAAATGAATTGCTGGTTATAGAGTAAAAGTAATCTGAATAAATCCAACAATTATCTGAACAAAGTAAAAATTACGAAATTCAATTAAAAAAATATAAAAGTTTGTATTAAAACCTTAGAAGTTAATAATTATAGATTTATAAATTAACTTAAAAAGATGATGATAATTAAATTCATAAACGATCGAGTGAGATTAGTGAATTAAATATTGTATAGTAGAAAAAAATAAAATCGATGATTGATTAAAACTTGTTGTTGTAAGATGAAATAATAAGTTTGAAATAAGATAATGCTAATTATAGATACGATTTAGAATTAACATAAAGAAAGTTAGAAAGAACATTAGAGGATCACAAGGAAGAGAAAAACTAAGCTAAAAACTTTTTTCAAAGATAGTTTTCAAATTATGAAAAGGTGGTTGATTATGTATACCAAAATAGAAAGGATTATTATGAGGTTATTCAAGATATTAAAGATGAGACATAAGTTGATTTAAAAAATGAATATGTTATTTTGTAGAATCAAAAGAGCAGGGAAATTCATAAACCAGATCCAGATAAACCTCTATTTATTTTGGCTGAATATGCTACTCCTATTTAATCTGAGGTTAGTGAAGAAAATTTTAAATAAAAGGATAAACAAGTGTCCCTTGGATAATTTTTAAAGAAATCCTAAGAAACTAAATCTAATAAATTTAAGAGCTTGAGGAAATCTAAAAGTAAAATATCTGTCTATGAATAATAAACTTAAACAGATATTAATGACACTATAGTGTCTGATATTGTGACTCATAAAAATATTCCAGAGTTATTGTATCATTTAAAGTATGGTAAACCTGCTCCTCAGTCGTTAGAAAATAAGGAAACTTAAATTGAAATTTTAAAAGATAATAAGTGGTGTCAAACCGAATGTAATTTATTTCATCATAATAGAATCATTTAAGATGAGAATTTAATTTTAAGTTCCTTAGCTCTAATAATTGTAATAAACACAACAATTACCATAATAATAACCTTAATTCGAGAGGCATTAAACCTAACAATCTGAAAAGTAGAATACATAATAATCATCTATATCAGTTAAAGACGCTAGAGATGAAGATAGAGCTAAACTTATATTGTAATTTGAGAAAGATTAATAAACACTGAGATAGTAAAATGTTTCATAATTTCAAGAAATTAATAAACTTAAGGTATCATTATTTTATAATAGGAATAAAATAGCCAACTCTTATTGCAATCCGACGAGCTTAATAAATAGATACTCTCATTGAATAATAAAATACAGAGTTTATAAGGATTATTGATATCATAAAAGTATGAACTTAAACAAGAGATTATTGATTAGCAATCACAATTTGATCAAATGTAAAATGAGACTTTGAGAAAGCATACCCGATAAGCAAACGAACTAATCAAATAAATTGATTCCTTAAATCAAGAACTATTGAACAGACAATATCAGATAGAAAAGTAAAAAAAGGAGATTGATGAATAAAGAAAATAGCGAAATTAAGAAACTGACTAATTAAGAAAATAATTAAATGAGAAAGAATAGGAAAAATAATAAATAATTGAATCATATTAGTCTATAATGAACCTTTAAGAAATCGAAAAACAACAATATGAGGAAAAAATATAATAATTTTCCAAATTGATAGAATAATAAAAGCTATAAATTGAATAATAGCCCTCTAAAGTTGAGGATGTTGATGAAATTCAAAGACTTAAGGCATAAATATAAGATTAAGAGAAGTAAATGTCCTTAAATAACGATTAATTAAAACATGCGAACTAAATTGTTAAATACATGGCTTTGGAATTAGAAAATTATAAGAAATAATACAATATATTCTCCCATCGCCCATAAAGAGCATAAAGGTATTCTTAAAACTCATTGAATGATTTTGATGGGAGTAAAAAGCTAAATTTTAGGGAACTGATCATTGATGATGATCAATAGATAGATATAGGTTATGTTGATGAGTTACCGAATATTCAGGCTCTAAATAATAAACAATTAAAAACTCGAAAATCATTAAAGGTGGCGGATTTTGAGATTAAAAAACACCAATAATAGAAATAATTTTTTAGACCGAAGGTTTCTCAAAGAAATCAGAGGGATAAGCCAGATTATCAGAAGAGTGTGCACATAAACCGTAAATTCTACAACCCATTTGATGATAGCTTAATTAATTAGGCTGAAAGATTAGTACTCGAATTAAAGGAGGCTCCTAAATTAAATAAAACCCATGACTAACTCCTAAATTGCGATAGTTTTTATCTGGGAACTACAAAATAAAGTTTAATTTGATATATCATTTCTTTCGTTTTAAATTATCCTATAATCTGATATTTTCTTTATTTAAAAGTTATAATTTTTCCTCTAGGGCTATCATCTTCATAGAATCAACTTCTATTAACTATTGAAGATAAAGAACCTAATTTTCAAGTTCATAATGATATTAAGTCCTATCAGTTTCGCATTAACTAGTTCTATTTTCTTATTAATTGATATATTTTACTTTAAAGAATGCTATATTTTCAATGCAACAACACTTTATTTGAAATTCTCAAGACTCTATCTAAGCTCAATCATTTCCTATTCAAGGTGAAAATTGGTTTATTTTAATATCTTGTTCTCATCCTCTAATCGTTTACACTTTTTTAAGTAATCTACTTAACTGATGAATCTTCCTTCCTCCTATTTTTTTGGACTTGACTGAGGCATGTATTTTTCTAATTCCTTTTAATAAAAATTTATTTATTTTTAAAGTTTCTCGTTAATTTGCGTTAAATTTTCATTGTCTCCTATTATTTCATTTATCTTAATTTCTAACTATTCTATAACTTCCTTATAAGCATTTAACTATTTCAATACATGGTTGTATTCATTTTGCTTTTATAAATAAATTGTTTACATTTTGCAATCTATAGTTCAATTCCCTTAATTATTATATTTGAGCTTCTTATTATTAATTAATTTAGATCTGTTGTTCTAAGGCTTGTAATATTTAATTTTAGTCCTGAAAATCCTAGCCCGTTGACCAACTTGATTGAGGATCATTGTATTTGCATTCGAATGTTTAATTGAACATTTCTTGTGGTTTTTCTTAGGAACTTCTCCTCTTCTCATAAGGCTTGTTTGGAGTTGTGAAAGAATTCGATCTAACCTGCTTAATTTGAATTTATGGATTAACGAGTGTTTTCATTTATTTTTAATTTTAATAAATGGACTAAGAGAACCCAAACTAGTTTCTCTTTGCAGAAGACATCGAAGATAAAAGATAATTAATTGTAGTGCTTGAACATGCATATCTTGAAACGGCTGTCATTAATAAATAGATAGTGCTTTTAAACTCAGATGATCATAAAAGCTATATAATGAACTAAGGAAAGGACTTCTCTTATTACCGACCAGATGTTGTTCATCATTGTTTGATAAGTTTACAAGATTCACCACTCAACAAGGCTGGTTTGCTTAAGGTTTACATTCACACCCGCAATAATGTGATACTCGATATAAATCCTAAATTAAGAGTGCCCAGAACTTATGAAATGTTTGCGTCATTATTTGCATAAGCATTAACATAACTCAGAGTTAGAGCTGTCGAAAGTAGTGAGACATTGATAAAAATAATAAAGAATCCTATTACAGATCATCTACCTAGTGATGCACTTAAGATAGGAACATCTGAGAATGCCCCACTTGTCAATCCAAGGGAATATATTAAAGCTCATGCATCAAATAAACCTATCGTTTTTGTGGTAGGAGCAGTATCAAAAGGAGATCCTAGTATGGAAATAAATTATGTAAACACTTGCATAAGTATATCAAAATATGCCTTAACAGCTGGATATTGTTTATAGAAAATAACTAATTCATTCGAAGACATTTGGAATATAAAATGATTTTATTTATTAATAATGTATAATGGAGTTTTTGGAAATCTATTAGATAATGCATCTCTGTTAGAATTATATGAAATCTTATTGAAATTAAAGAACAATGATTGCTCATTCATATAAACTAATGAATAACTAATAGAGAAAATAGACATTTTATACAAATATTTCTACTATTAAGAGGCTGATTAGTTAGTTGCCCTTTTTGATAAAGTTCATTAAATTGACAGCTTTGTCATTAAGCCTTACATTATCTTTAAAAAATTTGAAATTAAATGTAAGATTACAGAATTCATGGAAGTTAGAGATTTAGTGGATAAATAATATATGGAATAGGCAGATAAATTTACTAAAGGAGAGATTTACTTATATAAAATATTAATGTATTGTCTGAGACTCATGGATAATTTTAAATTGAGATAATCGGAAGAAGAAACTAAGATATTCGTAAGAAATTTTAATCTTTTACACAATGTTTTGGTTGAAGAAATTACTTAAAAAGAAATAACGTAAGCGCAGCTCAAAATAGTTAAAAGTGACCATAAATTATTTAATCTTCCATATTTCAAGTTTATAGAGTTACTTAGCTTGAAATAGATCATTTACCTCTATATTATGAAAAATAGATTCAACGAGTACTCAGAACTAAACCACTTTTATTAGATCACTCTAAATCAATAGATTACTGAGTTTAGTAAGGGTAATTTCTTTTATTCTTAATTGTGGAAACTATAATCTATAATTTATGATATTACATCAAAGTAAATTATTATTTTAATTAATAAGCTTAATCAATCTCTAAGAATTATTTGCTGTCTCCCCTCAGTCATTTAAGGATCAAGGAGTATAACGAATGGTGTTTACATACAATAATATTAGTAGAGGGTTTAAGGTTTTAAGAATTATTTTGGAAGAATCCCTCTTTAAGAACTTCTTGGAACCTCATCCTGTTCTTGAGAGGATATATGAGCCTGAATAGATAGATTTTAAACCAGACATAAAGATCATATTTCATGGATTAGAAGATTTAAATTTAGAGAATCCTAAATCACAATAATTAGATCTTGAGATATTAGTCTAAACGGGAAAGAATACCTTTAAAAGATTGGATGAAAGTTAAACTGAAAGTTTGTTTTGGTCATTTGAGAAAATGAAGCATTTTAATTTAATACTATATCATGTTTTGCCTTAACTTTAAGAATTAGTTTCATTATGGATAAAATATATGCCGAAAAATCCCAAAGATTACTATGATTATTTAGTTAATAAATGTTAGAAAGTTAAACTTGAAATGGATTCAGTAATATTTTACATAAAATTATAAGTCATATGTGTCAACATGGGTTAGTTCAGAAAAATAATGGATCAGAGGATCTATTGAAAACCTTCAATCATTAACTGAGTGTATCGAATATTTATTGTTAAAAACTGAAAGCACCTTACAAAAAGATCTTTAGTACTATAATAAGTTGGGGAAAGCCTTCTCAATAAAATAGGACAGGTTTGCTAAAATTTTAATCTAATCTGGCCTTAAGGTAGATTATGAGCTAATGACAAATATTGAAATAAGAGTGCATGAATTACTGAAAAATGGATTAGAAACTCTTCTAGGGAATACAAAGTAGTATACCAACAATTTCAAATCAATATTGGCTAATGCCAAAAAAATATAAAAATAAAATTTTTAATGATATATATAAACATTTGTCAATTTAAGGTGGGTTCGAATGGCTTAGCAGCAATGTTAAGCTTCCTATGATAATAAATTATGTTACTTTTTTGGTTTTACTACAGGTTTTTCTTATTATTCAGATTAACTCTGTTCAATGAGCTTCATAACTAATTGCATCTGTTAATCCGCATCCATTTCATGGTCTTGTTAGTTTGGATGCTAAAACTGTGACAAGTTAGGAAAGTTTGGGTTTGGAGTTACAACAGGTCTATTGTTTCTCTTATTTTAGTTTTTTTATTTGAATTGTTCCTCTTACTCCATATAATTATTAAATGGACTTAATTGTGAATTGAAGTCAATCATGGGACCTCCGAGAATTGGTCCTCCAACTAATGGTGTGATTGGGATTGAGTTGTGGCCGAATTGTCGATTAGGTGCTCCAATGCCTGGTGGAGGTGGTATAGTCACTGTTGGATAAATTGAAGGTCCACCTAGAATAGGACCCATTCCAATAGGACCTAGTTATGATCCGAATTGTGGTCCTAGTTGGCCAAATTAAGGACCGCCCATTGGGAGATTATTCAATTATGGGCCTCCAAAATTATTCATTGTATTCAATTGGGGTCCGCCAATAGGTCCAAGCATTGGTCCTCCAAAACCATTGAAACCCATCATAGATCCACCAAATCCAGGATATTAATTACCTTACGTCTATTTAGGTTAACCGACTTTAACTGGAATACTGGCTAGAAGATCCAATCCAAATGCACTGCTCAAGTCTGGAGGATTATTGATGTGCTCAAATTCTTTTGGATTGGGCTTTTTATTTTTCTTTTTATTCTTGTTCTTCTTTTTGCGCTATTAGTCATCTACTTTTTAGTCCTCATCCTGGAAGTGCTTTAGAATCTCAGCATATTCGTCTTCCTTTTTCTAACGAATTGGTGGATCTAATCCTATTGGAGGTGGAATTGACTTTTCTGGTTGGTACTAATTATTTGGACCATCTTAACTAATTATGCCGCAATTTCTCAATTATATAGATAACTTTTCTAGTTCTGACAGTTATTCTAAGGAGGGAGTTTGTTTGGCAACAGGTTTCTTGTTTGGTTTTTTATCGAATTTCTTAGGTCTATCCGAAGTGAATTTCTTATCATCTTTGAATAGAATATTATAAGTACTCTGTTTTCTACTAATATCAAATCCTCCAAATTTTTCTGCCTCTTCGTGAGCGTCTGGACTATAATTTGATTTCATTTAATTTAAATAATTCATTCAATTCTTGAGATTTTGCTTATACTAAGATCCGAAGAGTGCTTGAAAAATTTCCCTTTTTGACTTCGTAATTACTAATCTGAAGCTATTTATTGCAATTTAACAGAGGGGAACATATTGTTAGTAGAGCTTCTTGTTGTTTTAATCTATTTTTTATTTAGATAAATTACTTTAGTCATATGATTTTTTAATTTCTCATATTTCGATATATATTCTTATTATTTATCCAGCGCTATCTACTTGTTTTGATCTATTCTACCATAAAGTTAGGTATTCTCTTCTTCGATTCTATTTTGCATTTTTCTTCTAAGTGGTGAATGTAATCTTTTGGGTTTAGAATTATCATTCCAAATGGAAGTGTCAGCCTATAAGATATATTAAATAATTACATATGGTTTATCTCTTTTATTTTGTACAGTCCATATTGATCTAAATTAAGAGGTTTTTCCTTCAGCAATAGAAATCATTTAATTAGCCAGAAGTTAGTTTTGTTCATTTATCCTTTTTTGCATTTCAGATTTCTGGAATCGTGATGACTGAGCTTTTATTTATTATGTTTTTAAGAGAACCTAATCTTTATAATCATGTTATCGAGTAGATTTTCTATCTATTAAATATCAATACTAGCGTTTTATTTCTTCAAGTTTCTTTAAGTGTTAGTTGTAGTCCATTTTCTTTAGCATTTTTTGAACGAGGTCAGTTTCAACATGTCTTGCTCCCTACATATGTAACTTATAATAATTATATTAATCAATTTTTTAGGAGTTCCCTTAAATCCTTCACTTCTATGAAATCATCATATTGGTATCGATTCTTTGTGATCTTCATGAACTGATAGTAGCATTTAATCTTTTCGCATAGTAACACTGTTTAATCAACTTTATATTTTATATCTGAACTAGAACACATTCCGCATAACATTTTATTAAATATTATAAATTATCTATACAAATTCAGAAATTAACATAAAGGGCAAAGCCAAATGGAAATTTGTTCCATTTGATAGGATACCAGCAAAACATGTCATATGAAAAGCTAGGTTATTAGGCATATATACTTTTCATTTATTTATGAGCTGATCTAAAAGTGAGATCTTTTAGAATTGATATCAAATAAGCCTTTCAAGGTAACATCATAAATTTTATGTGTTAGCTTCAAGCTATAGTTTAATTATTTATGATAAGATACTCTTAAACCAATATTATTACTTTTACCATAATATTTATATAACTCAATACTGGTTCTCTTATGTTTACCTGATAATTTTTTATTGAATTCAGCACTCAGTCTCTTGTATTAAAAGTATAAGTTAATGTTTTCAAATTTCAATTTTGGATATATTTTGTAGTAAAACTCATAATACGACTCAAAATCCTTTTCTTTCATCTTATTCTAAAATTTGAGTGTTTGATCTATGTTTTTTTGGCTAATGTTTGTGTATACATCACTCTACAAATGACCCATCTTTACTCTATAATTATGATTAAGAGAAATATTTTTATAAATGTTCTTAGAGAATAAGTCGAAGGTGTGATTTAAGTATTTGTATTATAATTTCTGTTTGAGGGTATTTTGATTCAGTGATGTTTGAAATTTTAATCCAAATAATGTGTATTTATATTTAACCGAGCCATTTTACCTCTTGTTGTCACCTCTTAATCCTATTTGAGTTCCATTAGATTTAGATTTAATATTGTATTTGAATCCGCTGAAGCCTCCAAGATCAAATTAATTATCATCATTTTTCTTATCCATTTCTTTGTATATAAGAATAAAAATTAAAAAAAGCAAATAAACTAATCATTATGCAAGAGGCTAATTTCATAACAATAATCAGTCCTGCATCTA
>VMTU01000386.1:0-69911 GCA_016759055.1 Paramecium bursaria | reverse complement strand
AACTTAGAATTATTGTTTTTACATTTATTTCATTATATTAATATATATACAAAACAAATAAAGTAAATAATTTCAATAATGATTCTAGATAATATCCAAGTAATTTTAGATTTCTGCTTTTATCTATTTTTCGGACTCTATTTCAAGGGAGAGACACGAACTCAAGAATATTATTAATATTTTTCATTAAGTAATTAGAAATCAAATAATAGTAAGCTGCTCATTCTATGCAATATTCGTATTCCCTTTCAGATTTGGATTTGTCACTCAAGATTTGCCTTTTAGAAGATATGCAATGTCATTTATAGGAATAATCAGCTTCATATTAAGTGTGATAATTACTCAGCAATAAGAAGATCAACTTTTCATTTATGCCTATTGGTCGAGTTTTATAGTTAGTTTGTTAATTGGAACGTTTTTAATAAAAAAATATAAAAAGGAATGATATCATCTTGAACATTTTAATTCACTATCTGGAATAATATGTACAAAGAGTTTGTTCTAGTATTCATGTTATAGTTCTGGTCCTTTTGAGTAATCACAACCTAATGCGTAAGCTAGTTGCATTCCATCCTAACTCATCCTACTTTGTACGATTGGGTTATTCTAGAAACTAAATGTTTTTATTTTATTTCTGACTTGAATATCCCAAAATACCATTTAACCTTCTCCTCCTGCAGTCATTAAAAACTGAGGATTTCTTGGATTGAGTTATAAAGTGTTTACAGGAAAGAAGCAATTTTATGGTTTTCCATTTTTTGCTGTCCCTTCATCAATCTTATAATAAAAAATAATCATACCTTATGAGCTTTAAATGTCATAATACTCTTTAATTAATATTCAGTATACTAATTATTAGTCTTAGTCACAATGTTTGTCAGATGTCCTCTTCCATCTAGTGATCCCAAAGCAAATCCATCCCTGTTTTTGAAAATTTGAACACAAGTAAGTGGAGAATTGAAACCTAGTGGAGACTCTTAGTATATGAGTCTAGATTATTGTGCCTATTCATTAATGTTGAATATTGCAATTTTTTCTCCAGCAAATCCTATTACCATGACCGGAAAATTGAAATCTGCAATAACTGGCTTATGATTAAAGTTAATTTAAAATCTTGGATTACCTGGTTACCTTGGATCAAATGCCTTCAAAGTTTAATCGTAAGATAACGATATTGCTACATTTAATTGCTCTGCCCAGAAGACTTAGAACACGGGCTAATTATGAGCACCAAGCGGAACAACCTAATTAGATTAATAATCAATAGCCTTAATTTAATTATCTAATCCAGTTCCTATTATGAACATCGAAAAATCAGGTTTAGCATCTAGACTTAATATTGGATTAGGAATGTTTTAAATGAATTCTGTTTAAATTACTTTTCTCTCCACCAGTTCTTTCTTACCAAATTAAGTTTATATTATTTCATAAACCTTTACCTTACCATCCCACTGTGATGTCGCAATTACATTTTGTGTATTTTGAGCCCAAATGATTGCAGAAATAGTATCTTCAATTCTATAATTAGGGTCAGTAGATATGTCTTGTGCTGAATCATCAACTAAATTGGGGATTATTAATAAAGGAATCTGAACTCCTCCTTATTGAAGTGGATCATATAGGTTAGTACCTAAGGTATTTTAATTAAATGAGTTTCCAAAATTATTAAATCCCGAATTTTATGTTCCTTAAAGCATATTTTATTATCCTAATTTACAGATTATTAATACCTAAATTGCTTTAACCCCAGGCATTTATTCCAGTGCTTTACTATTAGTTTTGAAATTGGTTTTATTATTAACCAAAGGTATTTTGGTTGCCAAACAAGTTACCTCCTTAATTATTATTTCCCAATTATCCAGATAAGAAGCCTTAATTATTTTAATTTTGGAATGCTTAGATATATTGATTTTATTTACTGTTTTGTTATTATAGCCCTAAGCCTCCACCTAAACCTTGATTTTATCCACCTAACCCTAGTCCTCCTCCCAATCCGAGACCTCCTCCTAATCCAGTACCTTATTAGTTATTGCTACCTAATCCAAGACCACCACCTAGACCTAAACCGCCCCCAAGACCACCTCCTCCTAGGCCACCACCACCTGTAAGTCCACCATTTAATCCACTCCCTAATCCACCACTAAGTCCACCACCTCCGATTCCACCGCCTAGACTACCACCTAAACCACATCCTAATCCACCACCTAGTCCACCGCCTAAGCCTCCACCTAGACCACCGCCTAATTATCCCCCTAGACCACCGCCTAAGCCTCCACCTAAGCCTCCACCTATTCCACCACCAAGTCCACCACCTAGTCCACCACCTAATCCTCCACCAATTCCACCACCAAGTTAACCACCAAGTCCTCCACCTAGTCCACCTCCTAGTCCACCACCTAGTCCTCCAGTTTATAAACCACCTCCTAAATTGTTTCCTAGACCTCCTCCTAGAGTTCCGCCACCTAAACCTCCTAATATATTATTATTAAAAATACCTCCAAGTTGATTGTTTTACTAATTAGGATTTCCAAAAGCATTTTATCCAAATCCTAGTCCATTGCCACCTTATCCTAATCCACCCAATCCTTATTGATTCTAATTCTGCATCCCCAATTATAAACCTCCTCCTTATCCTAATTAATTGTTTTATCCAAATGTAGGGGAAGGATTTCCAAGACCGAGTCCACCTCCTTGATTTTATTATTATCCAAGTAGACCTCCTCCACCTCCAAAATTTCCTAACCCTCCTAGACCTTGATTATTATTCATTCCTTGATTTCCACCTCCTAAACTAAATGGTTGTTATCCCTATTATTGATTTTGCTACGATAAAAATATTCATACTCCAAAAATTGGTAATTATCCTTATTATTATTGTCCAAAATTAATTGGTTGTCCCAATTATCCCAACTATCCTAGTTATCCATTCTGTTGATTAAGTTAACCAAAAAGACTCATTTTTTTAAATTATTTAAAATAATAATAGTAAAAGAAATATATTATTTCATAAAAATCAATTCTATATATTGATATGATAAATTCTAATCTGTTTAATGATATTATTTAAATGATTAGCTTAGATTGGTTGATTATAGAGCAAGGATAATATATACAATATTAAAAAATAAAAATATATTATTTTATTTTCATAAAATGATTGCTTTAGCAGGATAAAAACTAAAGACACTATCTGAACACTATCAAGAAGCTTAACCATAAATATTGCATTTAGATCTATCAGTAATTTTATCATAATAATGTAGGGAAACTTTCTTAAATCAGGTTAAGAGTTAAGTTTATTTCCAAACCTTCAGACATTGATAATTGACAACAATTACTTTTTTAACTTAAATGATTTTCCAATATTACCCGATTTGAAAACATTTTCAGCAAACAAGAATAATTTTAACAACTTGGAGATGTATAATAATTGTATAGAACTTTAGATTTATATCGGAATGCTAGAAGAAGTTTCCAAACTTGATCCATTTATCTTTAATTAAGAATCCATTATGTCCAATGCTCCTCGGCGAAGAACTTGAAATATAAAGGTTTATATTTATATAAATCGAAGATATCGAACAGAAATAATTAGAAACATTAAGACACTTTAGAATTTAGATGGTGTTAATGTTGATCCTCGCGAAGCTAATCCAAATTATTTGTAGTTGAAATAAACTTAATAACAATAAAAAGTAAAAGATTAAAAATATTCCCTTAGCAACAAACTATAGATTAAAAAGGTACCATTGAGTATAATCAAAAATACTAAAAACCTGGAAGTAAGACAGTAAAATAGAGAAGTGAAGGAAATAGATTTGTTAAGAATAATCAATTATGATATTTAACATATTTTTGTATTGTGTGAGGTATTCAAATTCCTTATAAGAAATTTTTATTATTCTTCAAAAGGTTCAACGAATACTTATTTAATTTTGTTCACCTGCGAATCGGGTAATAATGAAGTAATCACCCGGACTAGAAAGTGAACTCATACATTTCATTAATAAGAGATTGTTAAGAGGACACTAAACAATAATTAAATATATTATGGGACCCATAAAATTAATTATTTGAGAGGAAGAAAAATAAAATATAAAATCACATAATTGAGAGGAAAAATTATATCATCATTCAGCACACTCTTTGTCTCATCAAATAAAGTGATCTTGTTGATGATTATATAAATTTGACTTTCATTCGGCCATAATTATATTTATATATGAAATGGTAAACAATAGAGTCTTATATACATTTTTCTTAATTACTATATAAATTAAATAATAAAAAAAATCACGAATTCTATGTCAAATAATTTGGGCTAAAGGAACTTACTTCAATCCCTAATCCCAACTGATAACACTCCTAAGAGTTCTACTTAGAGCTTTTTAAAATAGAGCATTATTAGAAGACTGAAACATTATAATGATTAACCAAAGACTACTTTAAGTCCATCATCAACTCCTTCAGCTAATCATTATCGAAAATCTCTCCTCTCTTCAGATAGACTTAAAAGGAAATAAATTTCAGAAGTACCTGTATTGGAGCGATTAGCAACTGGTAACTATTAAATTTATATTAATTCTCTTTTTTTATTTCCAAAGAAAAGACAATCGACTTTAGCACGTTGCCCTATTATAGAAGAGTAGAATATATATAACATTAAAATCAAATATATGAAAACAGTCCAAT
This sequence comes from Paramecium bursaria, assembly GCA_016759055.1. Taxonomy (NCBI): domain Eukaryota; phylum Ciliophora; class Oligohymenophorea; order Peniculida; family Parameciidae; genus Paramecium; species Paramecium bursaria. The sequence goes on along the minus strand of VMTU01000386.1, from coordinate 65,219 downwards.
GAGCAAACTAAGTACTGCCCCAAGTACACAAGGTATGGGTAGAATGAAGCTTCATGCGAAGGCTATAAACTTTAACAATTTTGTCAAAAAATATTCAATGTCAGATAAATTATTAATGAATGATAAGATTTAATTATAGAAGGTTGGAAAGTAAAAGATCGTATCATAGTTTGGCCCTGAACAAAGATGCTTTATTGCCAAAAAACCCATAAAAATATACAAAATACACACAGATAGAGGAAGAACAGAATAAGCGGAATTCACTCCACAAGAAAAACCAAAATTCAAAAAAACATCTCTTAGTCCAACAGATAGGGAGAGATATAGTGAATAATGCTAAAATATTACTGAGAATGTTCAGGAGATAAAAAACAACAAATTTGACGATAATGCTGTTTTTAGAAAGTTCAATATAGAAAATATCGAATATATGGATTTGGATAAATATAAGAAAAATCCTCTTAATCTTCCATTGTTCTCCATGATCAAGGAGGAAGAAATATAATTAAGTATCAAAATTTATTTATTGAATAGAGTAGCGATAAGTTGAGGAATATGCGTAATATAGCACTAAAGAAATGTTGAAGAGGATGAAATAATAAGAGAAAGAAGATGAGGAATTACACAATTAATATAGAAGATTATGTTACATGGATTATTATGATATTCCATCTATATCTGAGAGATATAAAACAGAGAGAATCGAATAACGAAGATAAGATATATTTAGAAGAAGGGAAACCTAGAATAAAACACCTTCTAAAAGAATTGATCCAATAAAGGCAGATAGAAGAAAGAAAATTTTAAACTTAATGAAACAATACTTATTTAGACTTTAGGAACTTAAATTATCGATACAAGAAGTTATGTAAGAGAATGCTTTTCCTAAATAACCATTTTTCAGAGAGAGGTCAAAAGTATTTTTTGAACTTGTTAAAAATAATAATAGAGAATTTGTTGAAATAGAATTGAGGAAGAATAAATTTCTGGTTTATGATTATGATTTTTTCGGTTTAACAGCTCTCCATCACGCTGTCCGAATGAATCATCATAAGATGGTTGAGTATCTCTTATCTAATAGAGCAGATGTAAACGCTAAAGATTAGTTAGGACGGACTCCCTTATTTTATGCAGTAAAGGCAGGATATAGTAGATGCTTCAGAATACTACTCTTACACAAAGCATCACCCTGGTGCAATGAGAGAAATCCTTATGATAAATATTTGTCATATGTTGATGAGAAGTCAAGAGATTAGTATAGAAAAGCTAAAAATGTAACATATATTAATATAAAAAAAAGTATCATTTATAAATGTAAATCATGCCATTTTCTAGAAGAGACGCCTTCTGGAGAGAAAAGAAATTTTATTTTACTTAGTGAATATATATGTTAATAATATTATTTTCGATAGCTATTGCTCATGAATTCAAAGAAAGTGTACTCCAACTAAACGAGCAACAATATGATGAACTGCGTAAAAATAATCACTAAATGACTTAGCCAAAGATAGGCCTTATTTTATAATGTTTTATGCAAATTGGTGTAGACATTGTTAAAAATTGATGCCCATTTGGAATTAGTTATCAGAGTAAATAGACGGAATCGGTGCTGTTGACTGTGAAGATGAAAGTCGTTTGAAATATAGATTTGGAATCAAAGGATTTCCATCACTAATTTACATTCCTGCAAATAGTGATGTTGGTTATAAATTTAATAGAGAAAGAAATCTTTAGGAAATGCTAAAGTTTATCGATGGATTATGGAAGGAGTAAGATGTACCCTAAGTAAAAATAAGAGATGATATTAATACATTTACTATAATTCTTGATGAAATTTCAGACCCCGTGATTTTAACAGCTTTACTATTGGCATCAGTGTGTTGCTTTATTTTGTTTTTGGTATGTTGGACTGATAAAGGTAAGGGAAAAAAGAGTTAAAGCAGTAAATCTGATTGATATATTATTTATATTAACAGCCATATATGAACATTCTATCACCATGCAAAATAGCAGGTCCAGCCTTATAGAACAGTCCCTTTTAATAACTGAGATCTGTTTCAACCGATTGCAAGCAAACACTTGTAGGCTTGCATCGAGATGAAAATCAATAAAAGATAAAGAAGTTAATTGAAGAAAATGAAAAATAGGTTGAGATTGTAAAAGCCTTAATGCAGGAGGAGGAAAATTATAAGCAATAACAGTAGAAATATTAGCATGAGATTTTCTTACTGAAAAGAGAAATAGATCAATTAAAGAGTTGTATTCACATTTATGAGAAGGAAAAGGACATTTAAACTAAAGTGATAAGAGAATAAGATAACTAAATAAAAAACTTTTAAGCCATCTTACAGGATAAATGTCAATAGACAGAAAATATGTAAGATTAAATTGGAGCATTAGAGGAACACATCTATCAGTTGCTTGAAAGGAACTAACAACTTCAACAAAGTCAAGAGGATAATGATAAAATAGATAATATATTGGAAGAAAATTAATAACTACGAGAATTGAATGATTAGATAACTGATTAATTAAGAAAGATGGAAGACTAATTATTCAAATTTAAACTAAAAATTGATGAATAGACCATGTCATAAGAAACAGGTATAAATAAAAAATATATTTAGAAAGAAAGGATTATCTAACCCAACTACAGGCTGCTAAGTAGAAGATAAGGAATCTAGAAACAAAAATATAAGTACTTACAGAGGATAATTAAAGACGCAGAAGTAATTATAAATTGGGATGATTAATTTTATGTTCTTTTTTTTTTATTATCTCTTTAATTATTTGCGCCATTTTTTTCTTTTCTCATTAAAAGTTTTATTTCAGAATTTAATTAATTAAAAAAATAAGATGAGTTCTGGCGATGAGAATGATTTCCAATCCAGTTAGGAGAACAAGTCAAATAGTGCAGAAAGTGACAAAATCAAGCATTTGATGAATGAGAAGAAATAGTTTGTATCACAGATAAAGTCTAAACTGAATACAAATGTACTTATTAATCCGAAATTAGATAAAATTCGATACAATCGAGTCAAAGATCAACCAACTGCTTGAGAATGCTGAGAAATACGCAATGTTTTTATTGCGCCGTCATAAAAAGACGTAAGAAAGTAAATAAGGTAGAAAGACTAAGTCCTAAACGAATCAGAAGGGTAGACATCGATAAATTGTGGATGATGACGAAGAATCAATAGATGAAGCTCCCACATAACTCGATAAGCAGCCCACGATTCTAAAAGGAGGTCAATTGAAAAACTACCAAATGACGGGTTTAAATTGGATGATCTCATTATATGAAGAAGGAATTAATGGCATCTTAGCAGATGAAATGGGTTTGGGTAAGACAATACAATCGATTTCATTTATTGCATTCCTGAAAGAATACAAAAAAATCAATGGACCCTATTTAGTAGTTGCTCCTAAATCAACATTAGGTAATTGGATGAAGGAGTTCAATAAATGGCTACCTTGTTGCAAAGTTTTAAAACTAATACCTGTTAAGGATGAGAGGGAATAAATAATCAACACTTACTTATAGCCAAATAAATTTGATGTTTGCTTAACATCATATGAGGGTGTAAATATTTGTTTAAAAGCAATAAAAAAATTTCAATACAAGTACATCATAATAGATGAAGCTCATAAAATCAAAAATGAAAGTGCATTAATAAGTCAAAATTTAAGAAAGATAAAAACAAATTATAAATTATTGCTCTCTGGAACTCCCTTATAAAATACGCCTCACGAATTATGGAGTTTGTTAAATTATCTCTTGCCAGATCTATTCGATTCATCAGAAGTGTTTGATAAATGGTTTGAAGTCAATTTGGAAGCCAAGTTAGGAAATGAGTCAATTTAATAGGATGAATTAGAGAAGAAGAATTTAGAAATGGTTTAAAAGTTTCAGAAGATCCTTAGACCCTTTATGTTAAGAAGAACAAAAGCAGAAGTTGAGAGAATGCTACCTCCTAAGAAGGAAATTCACTTATTTGTTAAACTCACTAATCTCTAAAAATAAATGTATTAAAACATCTTAATCAATAACAACCCTCATGATGCAGGAGATGATAAAGGATTTTATATGAATAAGCTGATGCAACTTAGAAAGATTTGCTTGCATCCATATCTATTTCCAGACATTGAGGATAAGAGTTTACCACCACTTGGAGAGCATTTAATTGAGGTTAGTGGAAAATTGAAAGTATTGGACAAATTCTTGAAAAAGTTAACAGGAGGATTGCATCAAGTCTTAATCTTTTCATAGTTTACAATGATGTTAAATATTTTGGAGGATTATTGTAACTATAGGGAATACAATTATTGCAGAATTGATGGAGAGACTGAAATTTAATTGAGAGACGATTAAATTGCTGAGTTTACAAAAGAAGGATCTAATAAATTCATATTCTTACTCTCAACTAGAGCTGGAGGTTTGGGAATCAATTTAGCTACTGCTGACACAGTTATCATTTATGATTCTGATTTTAACCCTCAAATGGATATGTAGGCTATGGATAGAGCACACAGAATTGGTTAGAAAAATTAGGTTATGGTCTACAGAATGGCATGTGAACATACAGTAGAGGAAAAGATAATAGAAAGATAATAAATTAAATTAAGATGGGATTCTCTTATGATTTAATAAGGAAGACTCAGTCAGAAAGCAAGTGGAAAGTTATTATCTAAAGAAGATCTTAAAGATTTAACCATGTTTGGTGCAAGTTAAATCTTTAAATAGGAAGGTGATGAAATAACAGATGAAGATATCGATATGCTATTACAAAGAGGTGAACAGTTAACTAAAGAGATGAATGATAGGATTGAAAGAAGATTTGAAAGCTTGAAAGATAAAACACAAAATTTGGATTTAGGGCTAGGACAGATCAATATATTTGATTATTTTGATGAGGCTGTTAAGAACAAATAAGATGAAGAAGCAATGGATGAAGCACTAGCATAGTATTTGTAGAATGAAAATAAGACTAGAAACAGAGATAAACGATCTGTTAATCCCTAAATTAAAAAAATACAAGGAAAATAAATAAAATTACAAGAACACCATTTATATTAAAATAGGGAAAGACTCTAATAATTGTTATAAAAGGAAGAGGATTTCCTGGCTTAATAAAAATTAGGCAAAAAGCCTGAGGAAGATGTTGATTTTGGCGGATTAACCTAAGATGAAAGATAAGAGTGTTCATAACTATTAGAGACTGGCTTTACAACATGGTCTAGATAGGAATATTAAGATTTCATCAATGGTAGTGAGAAGTATGGAAGAGATAACATCGAAATGATTCAGTAAGTGATTAAGACAAAAGACATAAAGGAAGTTAAATTATACAAAGAGGCATTTTGGGATAGGATACATTAATTAAGTGAAAAGGATAAAATATTCAAATAAATAGAAAAAGGAGAAAAGTAATTAGATTAAAAAAATCAGGGTTAGAAATTAATTGAGGAGAAGTGTAAATAATTCCATTAACCTAAATACGAACTTGTGTTCACTCCATAATTGTATAATAAGTTCAAATCCAAATATTTTTCATTGGAAAATGACAAATACTTGATATATATGGTGAATGAGATCGGTTACGGTAACTGGCCCTAATTAAAGAAAGCAATCAGAAAAGAACCCATGTTTAGATTTGATCATGCATTTAAATGTAAGACAGAGAATGAATTAAAAAATAGAATCATCAGTCTAGTGAAAGTATTAGAGAAGGAGAAAGATGCATCAGTATGTATTTTATATTATTAAAGTCTTTGGGAAGATAAAAAGATAAGGTTGAAATATAGAAATAGTTGATTGTTGAAAAACCGAAAGTATTATAAGAATCAACTCCAAGAAAGAAGAAGGGAGATAAATAAGAGAAATAGGTAGCTGAATTTGATGAGAATGAGCATGTTGATGTGAAAAAGATAAAAACCTGAAAAATATTTGAAATAAATAATAAAAATAAAATATAATATGTCTGAAGTATACGAAAGTTATGAATAGGATTATATGAAGACTTTTAATACAATTATGTTAGACTTGAATTAAGTTGAACCAGATTTCAACTTGATAAAGTAACTACTTACTGATTGTGAAGATTATGTATTATGAGCCTTTTATGTAGTTAAAACACATGGATATAGAATCATCAAGTTTAGCAATAGCAGATAAATAGCAATTAAAAGCCAAGACTAGAAAATATAAATAGGAGTGGGATCAACTCAGAAGATAATACATTTAGAAATTGGATGATGATCAAACAAATAAGAATAGATAAAATGTCTTAATGGAAAGTGATAATCAGGCAATCAAATTCATAAAGACTGAAGAAAAACTATATGAATAAACCTCTAAAATAATAGATGCTAAACGAATTGTTTATGATTGTGAGATGACTGCTGCCACTGTGTAAAAAAATATGCATGATCAAACAAATCAAATGAAGTAGACTATCGCAAAAACTCAGGATATAAATCAAGAGCTCAGCGAGTCTAACTCATTAGTTAATGTAATGAAAAGGAGGATATAGTAGAATAAGATGGTTTGTTGGCTTGTAGTATTCATCGTTTTTATCGCATGTGTGATTATATTTTATAATAAATATGAATAATGATAATGTTCTCAGATAGGATGGCTAGGACTTAGGATTCAGGAGATATCAATCCAAAATCGATTATCTAATGCAAGAGAACAAACAATTGTAGTTCAAAGTATAATGTTTAGAAGATACTCTCTCCAAATATCGAAAAGATTCATCTTAATTGGTTGAAAGCAAATCTGCACAATAATTCGATATATATACTCTAAACAATCAATTACTTAAAGTTACTGAAGAGAGGAATATTGCCCAGAGTAAATCACTTTTGAATCTTTAAGTATGCTAATAAGCTGAAGCTTTCTTTCATGAACTTCTAAGTGAATATGAAGATAAAATATAAGAATTAAGAAGGATTATACATGATAAAGAATACACTTTGTAAGAGTAGGAACGAAATTAACCACAATTTGATTCTGATGGAATTTTAGTTAAAATTAGAGAAGTTATACAACTATCGGAAGTCAGCATAAAGTATCACAATCAAGTAGAGGATCTTCAATAAATTATAAGCAAGCTTCATAACTAATAGAGTTTATTGCATTAAAAGATTTTGGAACTCTAGCAGGAAAACAACATTTACAAATTCGAAATAGGGAAATTCAAACATGCTTTAATGAACCAAGTTAACTACCAGCGTATTCGAAGTTACTTTAATGGTTTCACAAGTAATACTGATACTGAAATGATTGTTCCGTAAAAACAAAAATCCTCTTGTAAGAGGATAAGTTAGGTATTTTCGTAAGAATAAACGGGTGGGTAACTCCATAGTTTTGTTCATGATAAGGTTGCAAAATTAGAATAAGAATTAGAGAGATATCGGAGACTATATGATCGCGAATAAATAAATTCAAAGCTTCAGTAAGATCAATTTGACAAATTACAAAAACAGTTAACTAATTTGGAGGAAACCAACAAGAAATTGATTGAATCAAACTTAAATTACCAAAAGAAGACATTAAAGTTATAAGCAACAAACTAATACCTTGAGTTATTTTGGTAATCATTTTTGCAGAGTTAGTGTGCAGATAAACAAATAACTAATGTGGAGTTATTTGTCAAACATAAAATACAATATCCGATCATCTAGAGAAGAAAGAACAGTGCATAGGAAATAAAATACAATTAAAAACACGAAATGGGAGAATATAAGGCATATTTGTATGAAATGCATCGAAAAATGAATACAATCAAGCATCTCAAACTGAATAGTGTGAGAACCTAATCGGAGCCACCTAGATGGACAACTCCTATTCTAACAAAAATAGGAAAACCAGTTCCAACGATGAAGGTCTAGGAATAAGATATTTCAATTATAAAATAATAAAAGGATAAAAATATTAGTGTTAGTTTTATTAGCTAATTTGACATTTTTTGATATTTTATTATTTATATTTTTTTTAAAGAAATTATGAACTAAGAGACAAATACATAATTAGCAGATGAAAATTTACTCTATTTCTATAAACTACCTAAACTGATCGTGAATTCCTAAGAAAATATTGTGGGAGTATTGGATGCATCATTTTCCATGGAATCTTGTATTTTTCATCTCTTATAAAGATTGGGATAATATAGTACAGAGTTGGAAAAAATTTGTTCGCGAACCTGAGACCTAAGATTTTAGATCTACCTTTTTAACATTCACATTTTCACATACATTAATGTATTAGAAAAATAATAATTTGTCTCAATAGATGAATTTATATGGAGGATATCAATCTGACATTGAAAGGGCTATATTGAAGCTAATAAACTACATAAATACTATGGCTCTGTAGTTTGGAAGCTTGACTATATATTTCATATCTGATGGAGTAGATTATGATCCTTCGACAATAATAGAAAGACTTTAAAAGATCCCACGAGTCTCCTATCAATCTAGAATGATTTGTATTGCATTGGGGACAGATTTTCCAATAGAATTGTCGGTTGAACTCAGAAGAATATTTAATAATGCTGATAAAAATGTACCATTCATAGATAAAGTTACCAATCCAAATTATTTATATAAGCATTTGTACTAACACAAATATCCCAGAAGTCATAAAATAAAATTTGACACTCCCATGTAATTGTAATATATGATTTAGAAATATTTTTCCATGGGCTCAAAGTCCTGTGCATAAAACAAAATTAATGCCTGTTTGGGTTTATGTTTAAGGATAACAGTATCTTAGGGTAAAGTTGAAAAATAAAGGAGAGGAATAAAGAATTAAAATTAAAGGAAAGACAAAACTAGACCTCTAAGAGTAAGTAGAATTATCAGAATTTTATTTTGATCATTTAGTCTAAATTTAGGATAATAAGCAAAAATAAATGAATGCGAATACAGCATTAAACTTTCTTAGAAGACATGTATACCCAAAAGCCTTAAATGATTTATCCATATTTAAACTTTAGTAAAGGATCGTATAAAGAAATTAAAACATAAGTCTCTCAACGTGGATCTTCAAGTTCAACGCATTAATTTCATTCGAACAATTGACTTCATAAGAGTAACAATATTAATTAAATAGAAAGGAAAATTTAATCTTAAAGAAAATGTCTGCCGAGAAATTGTTCCGATCTAAATACCTTGCAATTACACATAGTGATTTCATAAAAGCAAAGGATGAATTTTTGAAAATCTTAATCGAAACATTTATTGAAGATGATGAATCAAGATCGGTGATAACACTACAAAGTATGTCAGAAATACTTAAATAACATGATATTGTGGAAGCAATAAATAATTGTAACTCCTTACCTGAACTTCTACTAACCTTGCCTATTGTGGGATTGTCGATTTATGTAGATAGATCCAACAATCAAGTTTATGATTCATTTAAAATTGTTGTATAGAACATTTCTAGACATCATAAATATATTGATTCAGTGTCACTTTTGAGCAACAATAATTTATTTGTTTTCAATACTGGAAGCTAAGGCGTAGAAAAAGTGAATTGCTTATTGCCGGTAATAGATAATAAATCGATGACTAAAATTATTACATCCACCTTATTTAATATGATTGTAAACTGTGTTGTAAATGAAATAATCAATGCTCAAAATCATGAAACTTTCATAGGACTGTTGTCTAAGACTTATATTTATTTACTTAGCTTAGAGGAAACCCGATGGTCATAAGATCTTAAACAAAAAATATTATATACATTTGAAGTTCTAGTCGATTAGAATCTAACTTATTAAAAAATTAACAAAATCGTTTAATCTGATCCTGAAAAAGCGTTTCGAATATAATAGTAACATGCATTTTAGAAATTCAAATATATATTTATTGTTATGTTCTTTTTCTTAAATAATTTTACTGGACTTAATTATGGAATTTATTTTATGGCAGAAGTTGTCAGAAAGATGAAAATACTCAAGTTATAATAATTTTTCAAAATTCAAATTAGATAGGAATATAGGAAGGAGCTTATAAATATAGAAAATATTGAGAGATTTAATAATATTAAGGAATTGGTGAATGTTTATTTAAAATACTATGCATAAGATTCTTCAATCGATTTTCAGCCCGAAGTCTATTTGGAATTCTTGAATTAAAAATCGCTTCAGGAAGAATTAACAATTTTTTAACAGTTGGCAAAATAGTAACTGGAACCATAATTATTAATGAAAATTATGTACATAAATGAAACTGATCCTAAGTAAATAGTCACACAACCTTTGATTTAATAAATAAAACAACAAGACATTTAAGAATATATCATAAGACAATTAATAAAAGCTCATTTCAAAGATGAGTTAACTATATTAACAAGGGCTTATATATAAAAAGTTTAGTAAATTCATAAATTCTCAATAAATCCCGATTTGATAGCTGACCTTCAAAAAATACAACTAAAACAAAAAAGTGAGTTACTATAATTATGTTTGGCATAAGGGTGCAAAAATTATTTAAAATAAAATACATCTTGTTTTTAATCCTAAATAATCTACAAACTGATAATATAAAACAAATCGAAACAGAAAATGCACAAATATTTGACTGAAGAGCTACAATATCCTGCTACGATGTAAAATAAGACAGATAATTTCCTAACTAAACTTATTGAGTATGTATAAACACTTTCTGATTGAAATTTAATTTATATATTTTTATTTCGTTATAATAATTTCAAATAATATGGCCGATCATTTGTTAGATAAAATAGCAATTACAAGCATGTATTTGAAAATGTCTAATAATATTTTAGGGATGAAAGAAGAGCTAGAAATTAAGATAGTCATTAATAAGATGTGAAAATAAAATAAATGTAAGTCGATGAAATGCTAATAGAAATAAATCGAACTTTGAATACAGTTAAATCAGAGAGGTATTATATCCTTAATCATAGTCATATATGGGATAAAAAGAACGAGGAATTTCTGAATGAGTTCAAATAGGCACAAGTTAATTTAAAAAACTCGTAATGATAATTTATTTTAATCAGGGTAGTTAAAGCAGAATAAGAATACCAAAATCTATATGATTTGAAAACCGAGTTAATGGACTACCTATTAATTTATATGCCTTCTGTGTACTTAATTAATTATCTATTAATCAATTTTTAGGGGTTATAGACACAAATAGGAACTAGCTAGCGAGACAACTGCTAATAAAATAAAGAGACATAGGGACAAGAAATAGAAATAATCCTCTGAAGCTAAGATTTTATATGGAGCATCTGAATTTTAATTATCATAAGCAGTTAAAAACACATAATTAGAACCAATAATTTAAGAATAGTCAAGATTTTAGGAAAATGAGTCATTGACAGTTTCCTAAAGTTATACTCCTTCATAGCTCAAAAAATAATCCTAACAAGCTCCTAAAATCGTGGTCCAACCAGTATAAGAGGATTATAGTTAGAGTTAAAACTAAAGTTAAAGAATTCCAAAGAAAAACAAAGCATCACCGATGGAATATGGTAATTATGATGATTGATTAAATAATTTTTATTTATATTATACTAAAATGAGAAGCAGGCTGTCAAGTAAGCTATAAGATGAGGCACCTAAACCATAGGACTTACTCAAACCAAAGTAAGAGAAGAATCAACCTGCTCAAATATGGTATATTCGGAAATTATAATAGCACTGAGACTGGTGTGAAACAGTTCTTATCTGCTATGAGGAGAAATGATAGCTTCCAACAAGCTGAAGTGAAGATTAAGGAGAATGACTAAATTACTATGGATACTCCACAAAGAGATTAATTTACTCCCGTCATGAAAAAGAGTTAACCAAAAAATTAAACAGCATACGATATATTAAGTCAACTCTACGAATTATAGCATAGAAAAAATAGAAATCAATCCTTATTGGATGAATTGATGAGAAAAACCAAATAAGCAAATGACACTATCACTTTTTAGCGTATATTTCAAAGAAAGAGATATGTTAAAAGGGCTTCGAGATGCTAGAGTGTCGCCCATAAAGACTACGAGCTTGACTAAGTTAAAGGTTAATTAATTCAAGTCAGAGCTGTAATCGCCTAACCACATCCTGCTAGAGACTCAATTCGAGAAATGAAGGAACTAAAAGAATTAAGGGAATTGAAAGTAAAAGAATTCAAGGATTTAAGAGAATTAAAGGATTTGAAAGATCCCTTAGATTTTGTTAATCTGAGAGAATGCTAATCGAAGCCTTTGGAAAAATTATTACCCATTCTAAAGATGGAAAGCACTCATACTCCTGTTAAATAAAAGAAGAATCTATCACCACCTAAGAAAAAATTAACCATAGATGATAATAAATTTTGGGAAATTGGATTTGCAAAATTCATTCTCGCCCCAAGTTACTAGGAATCTAACTAATTAATAAACTTCTCGAATAATATATAAGTGATACCAGCAGCACATCAAAAATACTACAAAATTTATGTTGGTAGAGGAAATAATCATATGATGATAAAAGGTTTGTTTAACTTAAGACCTTAATGGACAGCCATTAATTCATTAGAAGATGATACAGAAGTTAATTTTATTTGGACTTAAAAAATAGTGGACTTAAGACCCTCTGATATCAAATCAGAAAAGAAACCAGTTGAAACTGAAGATACTGATGGATTCTTAGATTCCAAAGATATGGAACTACTGAAGCAGGCTTGGGATAAAGTAGAGGGAAAAACCAAGAAGAAACTATAGGAATATAACTTAGATAGTGCACCATTACTAACAAATGTATAATATACATTAATTATAGTTAAATCAATTCAAAGAGTTGACACAAATCAATCATTAGAGTCAAAATTTGATGATTCACAATCACATCCGAGATGGTTACTTACTTGGAGACAAGAAGAATTTATTCTTAAATCTTTAACGATTTTGTTCCTAAAATGGCACAACACTGTGGAATCTCATACCATTAACATTCCATTTAGCAGGCCCAACAGATGAAGAATTCTCAAATTTTCAAAGATCATATGATTCATTCTCTAAAGATCCAAATTGCAAAAATATCTGGATAGTAAAGCCAGGAGAAGATACTAATCGAGGAAATGGAATTAAAGTATCAAATAATCTTGGAGAGATTGTGTCTCATATCTCCTAATAAGGACATACTTTTATTGTTTAGAAATACATTGAAAACCCATTCCTTTACTAAAAGAGAAAATTCGACATCAGATGCTATTGTTTGATAACAATCATAAATGGAATAAAAAAAGGTAGAATAATAAATTAATTTAGAGTATTTTGGTACAAGAAGGGATACCTGCGAACATCGAGTAGCATATTTTAGTTGGACAACTTAGAGTCATAAAAAATACACCTAACAAATGATGCAATCCAAAACAAGATGAATGGTTATGGGAAATTTGAAAAAGGGAATAAAATATCATATGAGCAATTTTAGACCTATCTCTAGGATTTCAATAAGCAAAACAATACTAATCATAACTTTGATGAACTCTATACTTACATGAGAGTATTTAATATATTTATATATTAGAGCATCACGAAAATGGCATGGGAATCAGTTATCAAAAGAATCGACAATCCAGATTAATTTGTTGGATTTGAGTTATATGGATTAGACTTTATGGTTACAAATAATTTTTAGCCTGTTCTTATCGAGTTCAATACTAATCCTTGTATTGAGACTGGATGCCCAGTATTGGCTAAAATAATCTCAGGGTTGATTGACAACCTAATAAGGTAATAATAAATCTTAATTTGTAGATTTGTTGTAGATCCTTTATTTCCATCAAAAAGGACCGCGAATGACGACTTCAATAGTAGAAATAACTTTGAACTCCTTATGCAATTTTGATCTATAAATATAAATAAAATATATTTATTTTCTGCATATGCTCCCAAATTCTACTAAAACTTAGAATAATTCGATACCTTCTTAGGGTTAAGCAATTCAAAGTAAGCCTGGGATCAACTAACCTTACATATTCAAACCTCCACCAATTACTCAATAAATCAACCCTCTGATTGAGAAGTAATAAATTCAAGGTTAAACAAAATTGATGTATAAAATAAATCCATGAAAGTGTAGGTGATAATACAATTTAAAAGAAACAAGAGAATTTAAATTAGAGCCCTCTTAAGATAGCCTAATTATAAGAAACATAGAAGAATTCTGAAAGTGAGATTGATGATGCGATCATCGATAATAACAAAATCTAATTTAATAAGCTAAAATAAGAGTTTGATCAATTAAATACTGTTCATCAAAAGCTCAAAAATGAATTTGAAGCCTTGAAAACTCAATTGAATGAGAAAGTGTAAAAAAACTAAAAACTTGTAGAATTTTAAAAATTATTAAGTTTTTAATTACATTTTTTAAGTCAAAAGGATGCTCGAAATAATTATGAAATTTAAAATTAAAAGTAAGTGGAGAAACAGTTGGTCAATAAGATTCATGAATATAGAAAGAGAGATAGCGAGCATATAATTAATATAGCATAACTAAATTTTTAAATAAAATAATTACTAGAAAATGAATAAAATCTAAATGATGAAGTAGAATAGAATAAAAGATAAATACAATTACTAAAACTAAAGGATACTGAATTGAATGATGAAATAGACAGGTTAAGATTGTTATTTAATAATAACAATAATAATTAATTCATAGGTGAAAATAAATATGGTTATGAGATCGTTACATAATAAATAAAATATACACCTTTGAGGTTGTCTGAGTCAGAAAATTCTATAAAATAACTAAAGTAAGTTAATTATCTTAATTTTAACGATAACCTCATTTAATAATTAGATAGAGAAATTGTCTACCTTCAAAAATAAATAGAATTTAAGGATGCAACAATACATAATCTAACCTAAAATAACAGATTACATCTAAAGAAGCAAGTATAAGCATAATACAATAAATTTAATCCATTCGGCTTTATTTTCTATGCAATTGCTAAAAGTAAAAGTACTTTAAAAGATGTTTCAGTACTAGATAGCGAATGAGGAAAATTTTGATTATTTTTTTCTCTATATGATATAGAAAATGTTTTTTCATAATTTTTACAAATATAAGAAGTATTCGATTGATAATATGACATATTTATTATGGACTTATTGGTCAATTCTTAATTTATTTATAAGTCAATATGTGAAAAGATATTATTATAATTAATAAAAATGTCTTAGGATTCTAAAACCCAATAATTATAGGCTCCGGCTTAATTAATATAGCAATCATCAAGAAGGTCTGTTGTTTAAGATCCGTAATATTTTTTAATCCTAATATTTTTATAGTCCTATTCATGTAGTAATTACACCAGCTCGAACAGATTTGGGACATCATCCAGAAGTTGTTGCGTTTCTATTAGCGTTTGAAATTGATAGATTGCAATTAGAATTTGATGCAGTGCTCAAATCTAAAAAGTAAATCGAAGAGAGATGGTCATCTGATTAGAGAAAAATCAAAGATTTGACTGAGGAAGTAACTAGGTGGAAGTATGCTATTCTAAAATTATTATAGGACTAAGAATGAGTCTAGCCAAAAGAATTATGAAGCACAATTAGCAGAGAAGGATTAATCATTAGCCAGTGCAAACCAAAGATTTTAGAAATAAATATAAGATTATGAAAAGAAAATTGAGATTCAAAACAATGAGGAAAATGAACTTTAAGAAACAATCAAAAGTCTTAAAGTTGAATTAGATCAAAAGAATGATTAAATAGAAGATAACATTAGAGAATATAATCATCTGAACATTGAATTTGAAAAATTAGAAGGAGAAAAACAAAATCTCCTCAATGAGATAGAAACCTTAAGAGAAGAATACAGTGATAGTAAAGATAAATTAAATCAATCTTATCAGGAGAATGATAATTTAATGAAGAAGCAAGGAGAATTTTAAACAAAATTAATATAAATGGGTCCTTAACTTGAATTATTAACAAAAAAAGATGAAAATAATAAAAAGACTATTGCAAAGCTGTAAGAAAAGGAAAAATAGCTATTAGCTTAGATTGATGAGTTACTAAATAAGGAAAAAGCATATATTTTAGAAATAGATGGTTTGAAATCTCTGGTTTAATAATTGGAGGATAAGTAGAAGTAGCTTCTTCATTAGATTGATGCATTAAATGATGTTGTTGAACAAAACAATAGAAAGATTAAATAATAGGAGTTAGAAATAAAGGACTTGAATGATGAGATAGAGAGGTTGAGAGCATTATTGAGAAAGCAGAGAGAAGACTATGATTAATTAAAAACTGAATCAGTCTAGAAGATTGATATATTGAATAATCAGATCGAATATACAACTTTATCATTGAATTATAAGGATAAGGAATTTTAAGTTATCTAATTAGAGGCTCAAAGATAAAGTCAGGAATTAAATTAATCAAAATAATGCAACGATAACCTTATTTAGTCTTTAGATAGATAAATTGTAGAACTACAGCAATAGTTATCACTCAAAGATGCTTAGTTAAACAGATTATAGGATGAGTTACAAATATTTTTGAATAAGAAAATGAAAAAATAATTTAGCAGATTTAATCCAGTGTATGTTATTCTCTATGCTGTTGCAAAATGCAAAGTCATTTTACAAGAAGTATAAGTAGAATAAAGAAAATGAGTTTATGTATTTCAAAATAAAATAATATCAAAATTAATAATTGTTACTCAAAAATCGATACGTCATTAGTAACTTTTTTAATAATATTTACAAAATATGGATAGAAGGCGAACTCTTACTCAAACTCCTCAGCAGTAAAACAAATTTATATATAGACCACAACCTCCAGTGGAAATGCCTCCATTAACTCCATAGAGACAGTACTTGGGAGATAATCCTGAAGTTGTCTGTTTTATACTTGCCTTAGAAGTTGATAGATTATAAGTTGAGCTTGAGAGGCTAAGAGAAGAGAAAAACCTCTCGGATCGTAAAGCTAGAGATGATGCAAGAAAGTTAACAGACTTATAAGAGGATTTTTCGAGACAAAAGTAATACTCATAAAAATTTTTAGATCCAAGATGGAAAACGTATAAAAAGGCCTATAGTAACAATTAAAAGAAAGAGACTAAGAAATAGAGGATTTGAATCACAAATTAGAGGAGCAGTGGAAAGCACGATAAAAATTAACAAATTAACACGATGAAGAAATTAAAGATCTGAAATTTGCTCATGAATAGGAACTCTAAAATATAACAGATAAATTCGAGACATAAATTAAAGAACTAGAGGGTGATCTTGATGATTTGAATTTAATGCTAAGATAATAAAAGTTAGAAAATGATGAAAAAATTCAACAACTAAATAAAAAGTAAACTAGCGACAATTAGGGTGGATTAGTAAAGTTCTAAGTACTTGAGGCAGAATATTAGAAGTTATAAACATCTCATCAAGCAGAAGTCCATATGCTCAATCAATAATATCAATTACTTCAATAATAAAACAATAATCTAGTAGAAGAGTATAGAAGTTTTAAATAATTGGTGAATTCATAATAAACATCGAATAAAGAGAGTGACTCATAATTACCTGAAGTAAGCGATTAGGGGATAAACAATCTTTTAGAAGAACTTAAATTGATAAATAAGAAACTTTAAGTAGATATAAATAATGTTATAATCTAAAAAGCTAAAGTTGAAGCCAGAGTATGAAGTAATAAAATATTTATTTAATATAATTTAATATAATTTAAATAAATCGCTTGATTCAAAATTAAATAAAATGGATGATTAAATAAGGCCCTATTAGCGTTAAATAAGGCATATAAATGTTTCAAACAATCTCCCAGTAGTCGTCTACATTAAGAGATTTGAAATAATAATCGGTTATAGCATGTCATAACTTTTTGCATGGAATATAATTGATGATGAAATCGTCTAAAATTAATAGTTGGAAGAGCATTTCAAACATGATGACTAACCTTTAGGATTGAAAAATTCAGATTATCTGTTATTGATAAATAAAAACCAAATGAAGATAATCAATCTAGTTACTATGTAATTACAGCAGACTATTGTACTTAACTATGTATCATATTGGGGCATATAATATACATAGATATCAGATATGAATAAGATCATAATTAATAGATAAAATCGAAATGCTATAATGTCTCTGAAAAATTATAAACTAGTATAATCTTTTTATCATAATTATTCAAAAATTATTGGCACAGACAGATACAGTTTAGGATTCTAATCCGATAAAAAGATTTATATTTTTCAAAACAAGTTTAAGAATAAACTCATAAGAAGTGTTAGGAAATAATAACTACTAATGCATACCATATATTTCTGTGATAAGTATATTGTATGGAATCGCATCAATCCATTAAATAGAAGGTAATTTTTTATAGACGTAATCTATACTCATAATGTGAGAATGTTTAATTAATATACAACTCAAGTAGAGTATAGAGGATCTTTATACCTAAAAAATGAATAATAGATAATCGTGTTAAAAACCAGAGAAATTCAATTCTACAATAGCTAGACTGGCTAATTAGAATATGATGAGGAATTACATATAGGGCAATCATTTAACAGAAGGGTACTCTAGATGGAATGGAATGAAGGTGTTATCATATTTTATGGTAAATAATCTATCAAACTCCCAGAGAGAAAGAGATTTTCCCTTTTCTGAATAAATTTTAAATCAAACACAAACTTGGATTATATAATTTATGTTATTTAACAATCCTAATTTCTAGAAGGTGGACTAAGATTCAACTGACACTCAGCGTCCATCCATTCAAGAGGTGGTTGATAAATATCAAAACAAATAATCTTTATTCGGATCTCCCGAGAGAGCAACATTTGGATAATCATATAAGATATAAAGTAAGACTTAGAACGATTAAATAAAAGTTGATGAATAAAACATCTCTAATGTAAGTTGAGAATATATATAATTTAGGTTCTGAGCGATTTCTCAATTATTTCACAGAATGAAACACATTCCAACATAAATTAATTAAGAGATAAAGTTCTAAAAATCATACAAAGTTATGAGCATCTATAAACCAACAAAGCTAAGATAGATGAGAAAAAGCTTTAATCTGATATCTCACAGATAGCTTTAGAATATTCATAATACTCATAATAATTGGAAAAATCTAGTAATACAGAATACTAAAATATATGTGTTCTTGTTGAAAATTTCCTATAAAGATTCTAAAAATCAAAAGACCTTGATATATCAATTATGACCTCAATCCCAAATGATGAATCATTCTATCAATCCTAAGAAATTTATGATAAACGATTTCAATCTAAGTTATAAGATTTGAGGGACTAATTAAAAGAGTTTCTGTAATAATAACAATTTGTAGAGACATAGTAAATTCTAAATGATATGTTGAAATAATTGGATATAATAATATAAGTAAACGATGCATAAACTATAAAAACAGTCATCTATAAAATTTAGGATAAGATATAAAAGTTATCATTCGATTAGAATATTTTGTTGGAGTTGTACGACTATATTAAGAAGGCATTTAAAATAAGTCAATAAAAATTAAAGGAAAGAGAATAATAAGACTATGATCAAATTGAAAAAATAATGAGACAAAGAAACCCAAAAATTACTCCTCTCTAAGTATAAAAAATATACTAGGATTATAGAAATCAATCAAACTTTTAGACTATTGAAAAATTCATTCAAAACTAGATCTGAATTATTTTATCATTTTCTAATTTTCCAATATTATATTTGAAAAATTATTAATAATAATATGGCATCTAGAGATAGATCTCCAAATACAGAATCTGGAAAGAAAAATCCATCAATGTATGAAGGAATCATCACCAATTTTTCTTAACAGTTAATTATTATCTCATAATTAGAGTTGGATCAGAAAAAATAATACAGACAAAGATAACAAATGAAAGACAATTCTTAGGATAAAATGTTGAAGTTGTTTGTTTTCTTTTAGCCTTTAACCTGGAGGTCAAAGATGTCGAAATTGATAGTTTATAAAAAAATAGAAAAGAACTTTTCGATATTTAGAGGGAAGATAAGAAAAAGCTTAAATCTTTAGAGGATGAGAATCTGAAATTAAAGTATATTAAAATATTAAATAAAGATAAAAATTAGACAAAGATGTCAAGAATTTTAATATCTAAATCTAGGATAAAGATAGGTATATTTAAGAATTACTTACCAAGTAGGAACTGTAGAAAAAAGATAAGCAATAAATGGAATAATAATATGAAGAATATTTGGAGTAATAAAAATAGAGGTTGGAGTAAGAGAGGAGAAGTTAAGAGGAAAAATATTAATAGAAAATAAGTGAAATGGAGCAAGATATAGAAGAAATTCACAGAAAAAATAATTAAATGTAGTATAGACATGAGGAGAAAATCAAAAATCTTTATCAAAAACATACAGAAGAAAACTAAAGTGCATTAGTGAAATATCAAGTTATGGAAAAACAACTTGAGACGATTAAGCACTAACATTAAGAGGAAATTACAAAATATACTTTGATTCAGGAAGAATTAACAAGTAAATATAACAAAATATTCGAATAAAATATTGAAATCAAGCACTAATTGGAAGTAAAGGAAAATTAAATAATTAAAATAAATAGTGAATTAAAAGATCAGGAGATTAGATTTTTGGAAGAAAAGTAAAAATATTCTTCTTTCTCGAAAGAATAGACTCTATTGGATAGTCAAATCTAGAGTCTAAATAATGATATTGAAGAATTAAAAAGAAAGAATAAGAAATTAGAGAAGGAATACAAAGATCTTTAAGCTGAGAACGCTCAACTTATTCAGGATATCAACAAAGAAAAATTCGATAAGAATGAGTCTAATAACAAATATTAAGGCTTAGAGAGATAATTAACTTAATCTGAATAAACTTAAAAGTAATTGCACAACGAAAATGATCAACTCTTAAACGAAATTGATGAGTTGAGAAATACTATATCAAATCTAGAATAAGATATAGAATAAAAAATACATGAGTTAAATGAAAGTAGATAACAAAATAATCACATGCTGACTCACATTCAAAATCTAGAGAATGAAAACAATTCCCTATCTATTGAGAAAAATCAATTATAGGAGTATTATGATCAGCAATAGGAGGAAAATAAAAGTTTAATAAAGAAATAAGAATAATTAGAAATGAAAATAAGTTATACCAGCACATAAATATAAATGTTAGATATCAAAGATGCCAAAAACAAAAAATTAATTAAAGAGTTGGAGGAGGAACAATCTAAAAAGATTGCTTTAATAACAGAATTATAAAATCAAATCAAATTAAAAGATGAGGAAATCGGGAGATTAAACTTAATTGTCAAAGAACTTAACGAAGAAATTGAAAGACTAAAAAAATTAATAAATTAATTTTAAGAAAATGGAAATCTTAAAACAGAGGCTGATAAAAAAATATAACATTTGATGTCCCAACTATTAACTAAGGAAGAGGAAATTAATTAGCTTCAGAAAAAAATAACTGAATTAGAGTTAGTATAATTGAAATTTTAAGACTATGTAGAAAAGTATAAGAACTTAGAGGATTAATTGAAAGACTAGACAAATGCAATAGCATAAATTAATCAGCTAAATATATTGAATCAAAGATCATTACCTGAATATAAATATTTCTCCAAATTTATTGATACATTTAATACAACCTTAGAATAACTATAAATTCACCATAACATTGACCAAGATTTATCATGCATAGGTATCTTGAAAATATTAGAGAGTAGAATAGTAAGTGAGAATCAAAAAATTGTGAACTACTAAATAAAAATACAAGAATATACAGAAAAAATAAAATTTATTGAGCTAAGTTAGCCATAAAAGATGGATAAATTCAACACAGATATTTAGAATGACTTAGTGAATGCAAAAATTCTTCAAGTTAGACCGAATACTCCTTATCCAATATTTAATTAAGGGTTTAATGATTAGGTGTAAACTTTACTAAAACAAGTTTAAATAGAGAAGATTTGTAGTGTGCAGGAGGGATTTCAAATAATATTTGATAAATTGAAAACTAGTTAGAAGTAAATTTAACACTTGGATAATAGATTGATGGCTGCAGTGGAAGGCTAGTAAAATTTATTTGATGAAGTTAATTAATTAAAATAAATTATTGAAAAAATGGAAAATGAGTCACTTTTGTTGAAAAATCAGTTGGACTAATTGAATGCTGACATTGATTACTTTATTAAGAACAAAAGTCTGCTAATATGGAAGTAGGAAGAACAAGAAGGGTGCCTAAAACAATTAGTTTAAAATTTCAAATCAGAGAAATGCGCACTTTTTGACTAATTTCAATTAGATCCGGAAAACTCAATAAAAGATGTTATAGTTCAACTTACAAACCAAATAAAAGAATAGAAGAGTGAAATAGCAAAGTTAGAAGAAAGGATAACAATTTAGGAAAATTAATATAAGGAATTTCTTTAAAGTCATGAAGAAGCCAAGATTAGTGAATAAAATGCTTTGAATGAGGTACTCTAGCAGGTGGGTGCTAATATCTTTCACATCTAATCAGAATAAAATCATAATGAGCACAGAACAATTTATATGAATGTGTTTTCGACTATTAATTAGTTTAAGGTGAGTGTTTACAACTAACTTAATATTGAAACTCATCTATCAATTGAATAAGTATTAATAAAACTGTAGGAAACCATATAAATACAATAGAATTAACTCTCTGAGAAAGACAGCGTAATTGATGGTTTGAATTATTAGCTTCAAGATGTGAGATAAAAACTACAAAGTGAAATGAAAAGAAAGGCAACCCTCAAACTATAATTGGAGGATTTGAATAAGGCAGATTAAGAATTTTCTTAGATCAAAGATACTAAAATTAGGGATGCAGTAAAGCTTGAAATGAGAAAATAAATTGAAAAATTCCAAAAAACAAGTTTATTTGATCTTGTTGGTTCAGAGGACAGAGAGAATGTGTTTATAAATGAATATTTGATCTAAAAGGAGAAACTACTTTGTGATTTGGATCTAGATAATGATTCTACAATCAGATAGCTACTGAGAAATAAGTCTAGAAGTTCAAGCCAGATTAGGGGTCAGAAGAGGGAATTCTTTACCTTTACTGTTAATGATAAGTTTATCTTAGAGCTGATAATTAAGACCTTTGAACAAGGAGAGGATCTAACATCCCAATATCTAAGAACCCACTTTTCGAGTATAAGAAATATTTTGCTAAGGAAAGTCATTATTATATTTACGAATCAAATTACAGAATTAAGCTTCAAGCTTAGCAATACAGAGAGAGTTCAAAATAATGCAATTGAAGAGGAGCCATAAATTATATCACAGTAGAATAACACAGAATAGTTTGAATTATATATGTTTCGCTAGATTATTTAAATAATTGAGAAAACAGACTTTAAGGTTATTCGTGGACCTTATAAATTGACAGGATATGTGCTTAGAGATGAGATTATGAAGAAGGTGAAATCAGAATTCAAGCAATATAAGATAGATATTGAATATGAATAAAAGAAAAAAATAAAGACGATAGCTGATTTGATTGAGTATCAAAAAAAGACCATCTAAGAGTTATCTGAAGAACTTGCTGTTTAGAGGAAAAGAAATTTTGATTATTAGGAACTGATTTTACAGAAAATTAAATGCTTTTATATAAAAGGAGAAATGGATGATTCATTTAAAGACGATTTAATTTTATCATATATCCATAGAAACAATCATGACAACGGATGTTATAAGGATAGCTACAGTGAACTTTGGTAGTAGCTGATTAAATTTAATGAGTTATCAGAATTCTAAAATATTTACTTATCAGCTAATAACAAATTATACAATCTGATATCGAAAATACAGATTTTAATTAATAATTTTACAAGAAAAGTCATATATGACTTCTAATAAGGAATAATATATTATTAACATCAACCAGAAAATGTTCTAATTGATCTAGATAAGGCATTAAAATAGTCTATCCAAAATATCAAAACTTAGAGGGCATATATTGAAAAGGATATAAGCTAGTTGTGTGAACTCAAATCATTTAATGATGATGACGTGGAGTTTAGGCTAGGTGTTTTTTATAAAGTCTATTAGAAAATCAAAGATCTTTGGAGTGATATAAAAGAAATCTTAAGTGATGAAATAAATTTTAGAAACCACCATGTAAATCATGGAGAAGGAGTAGTTGGTGAGATACTAGATATATGGAATGCTAAATTGGGATAGCTTGTGGCTAAAATAGAAGAAGTGCAAGATGTGAAAGACACAATCTCATTTGAGGAAATCATCGACATATTAATTTCAAGGATCAAATCGTAGGGTGATATTCAAGCTGAATAATACGCATAAAATATATTGAACTTGAACATCAGTGAATATAATGGAAATGATAGAATCCTTATTGCAGTCAAATAAAAAATAGTCAATTAGACTTAAATCATACTGAATTAGGAAATAAGAACTATTAGATCATGGATTTAATAGTTCAATTACAACAGTTAAGCCACAAATGAGTGCTAATACTTGATGAAATAATGGTTTGTTAATTAAAGAGAACTGGTATATTAAGAGGCAAGAAACGAGCATCTTATTCTTATTGAAAAGATTTCAGAAAATATAAGAAAGGGTTAACATATTGGTGATTCATAATTTGAAAAAAAACTATTTGAGTAGTTTTAATTTTTTAACTAATAAACCTTGTAAGAAAGATAATCAATTAAAGAATTCTTTGAGTTTGTAGAGAAGTACTAATACTAGGTTAATTTCCAACCAAAGAATCAACAAGAACTCATCTTCCATAAGCAGATTGAAAAACAACGGGAGTCAATATTCAAAAGAATTCTCAATTCTATTTAGACCAATCATTATAATGAATCTAAAGAGGATATTGAGATCCAGAAAGCAATTGAAGTTAGAATTCTCATAAAATAAACATTAGAAAATCCATCTGACGAATCACATATCAAGTTATTGCAATAATATGTGAATTTACAATACACATTTGCAAATTAGTTGGTGAATAATTTGACTCACCTTAGTAATGCATTCAGTAGAATCCAAAAGAGTTTAGCATACAAAGAGGAAATACAAAAACATACTGCAATCATGAGATAGTAAAAGGAGGAATTCATACAAAAATATACTTAATTAGAAAATATATAACCTTAAACTTAAATTAGCTAGTTGTTAGAACTCAGTCTAAATATCATGTAGGGTCAACTATCGTTTATAGAGGGATACACAAACTCATTAAAAAATAAGATATTGGTGATTTCAAAAGATGATTGAGGGAAAAATATATATATATTATCAAATATTAGTCATTTCTTGTGAAACTATTAATTTTTCTTTCTTAATATCTATTTCTAAAGTAAACTCAACAGGGCTCATCTAATCAACTTGGGTGATACTAGATCCAACTTTGTTCAAAATCAAACTATGAAGGACAATTCCAATAATCCAAACTGCATAATAATCAACATTCTCTATTATCTCAACTATCACACCTTCGAACAAGAAACTAAAATATATTATAGAACCTATTATAGTAATTTGTTTTTACTGAAAATGCATGTAAATGTAGCACTTATTGAAGATTAAGCAATCTTATATATAAATGATTGTGCCATAGTGATAATTATCAAATTCAATAGCCAAACTATTATAAGTGAGGAATTTAATATAAAGTCTCTATAAGGAAAACGAAATGATACGCCGTGGAAATATATCATAATTACCATCAAAATAGATAAAACTATAATAGTTACATAATAATACTTTCCAGATATATCGAAAATATAATTATGTACCTTATTTCAAACCTTCTAGTTCTAATTAGTTTCGCTAGATAAAAGGGTAGAAGACATGCAAGAGGAAAAGTGAGTGCTTACAAAAATTCTATCTAACCTGATGTGTAACTTTTTAAATAGAGTAAATAATATTATGCTAACGTAATGGGCAACAAGCAAAGCCTAAATAAGAATAGAAACAATCCTACTTTTGCTAAATTAGGATTTCCAAACACAAATATTAAGCTTCTGTAGGACTCTAATAAATTTGACTTTTTAATTATAAACAATATTACTTCATGTTTAACATTATCTTCATGGGTAAATGACATTTAACTAAATATTGCTAGTCCAATACCACTGTAGCACAACAATCTATATGCATCTATGATTAATTGTTTAATTTACAGGAAATGGTAACCATAGGTAATTCTTAGGGAACAGCATATAGGTAAGTATTACAGAATTGAACTGAATTGAATGTAGCGAATACGTAGGAGCCAGTGAATCCTCCAACAATCCAGCCAACATATTAAGCTAATGTTGCATGTCCTTTCCTATCAGCTGGAAATTGTTCTACAATAAATGCTCCTATTGGAATATCAAGAATTGCGCATATAGATATCAAATGTAACTATGTGAAAAACATTTCAACAGAATCCAAGCTATCAACATTTGAAAAAAAAGCAACAACACTTGATGATTTGTAAATATCATACCTATAAACTATCAAAATAACAACTATTTAGCATCTCCTTTTCCCAAATTTATCTATATAAAAGTAATCCAATAATGGGCAAAACAAAACTCTCACAACATAAGGGAATAGGACCAGATATTGAAAAGTATATTTCTAATACATGACATTCTTGTAGTCGAATATGTTTGGTATCGACATTGTGGCCATAGCTACTGTAATTCCTTATAAGGCATACAGTAGTGTTATTGGAAGTATAAATTTAAACATAATTTAATGTTAAATATAAAATCACCTTCAAGTTAAAGTGGAGATGCCAAGAGATTCCTAAAAAGAATGACCTATATCGAAAATAAGCTACATTTGAAGGTTATTTCCAAAGAGGACAAATTCGAACACAAACTAAAAGACTTCAAATCATTAGATACATTTCAAAGTTTATAAAAAGAGTTACACGATCTTAATATCAATGGAAAGGATCCTGAAGTCAAAGAAATTGAAGATAGGAAATAATAAAACGCTTACGAACTTTATAAACTCAACACATGGAAATCCTCCTACCCAGAGTCATTAGAATTTAGCTAAAAAAATATAATATTACAAGATAATAGTTTGCCCACTAAAGCAAGAAATCGAATAAATTTAGATTTGGTTTAGCCTTAAGTATACCAAGGATTAAAAAATTTGGGTGTTACACTCCAGAATAAATTTAAAACATTAGAAATGAAAGAGCATCCCCAATTACAATTATTTAAAGATATTGCTTTTAAAGAACCAGCATAGAGGATAATAAAAACTGAGGTGATGGATTATACTGATGAGGAGATAAAATTTCATCAACCCTAACAAATTGATTTTGATGAATACTTTGAGTCGTATCAAAAGGAGGCTGAATAGCTTCGACTTAAGATGAGAAAGCGCCAAATGGAATTTTTCAATTAGAAATGGGGAAATTCTGTTATGAAAATGAAACAAAAGGATAAAGAATATAGGCTAGAAGTTAAACGATTGAGTACGATGAAATAAAGCTAAACTAAAATGTCAAAGAGCATGAAATCTTCAATAAGAAAAAGCAGAACAAGTTTATTGCCAAAAATGAAATTAGGAAAAGAGATAAAGGAAATATTGGAAGATATTTGTTATGAGGAGGATGAAATGATATAATAGAAGGATCAAATGGTGGATACAATAAAATAAATGCAAACGAATTCAGACAAATTTTATGAAAAATATGCTCCTAAAAAGCTAATGGGATTAAGATTAAAATGATTTTTACTCAATATTATAAGATTATAAAATTTTCAGGTGAAATATTCCATTCGCAATACTTCTTTAACACAGTGATTCTTTATGTCTTCTCATAAATAAATAAGACCCTTCCAATATCTATCATTTTTTTGCACATCATTCCTAGTTGTGTCCTATATTTTGATTCTGACTGATCCTCTGTGAATTTATTGATTGCTCCACTAACATACCAGCTCGAACATTGAAACATTAACTGAGCTTCATTCTCATTGAAGCCTATGTCTTATAAGAATTGAGGGTTCTTTAATTTTCAATTAATTTAAATACCTTATATGTATCTAAAGTGCAAAGATGATGACAGCAAGTTGCTATAGCTAATCCCCTTATTGGTTGTTATTAACTTAGTAATGAGGTTAATGTTAAGTCTGTTGCTCCACCACACATATGTTTGCATATCCCAACAAAGGGTTTAATGAATCCAATTTAATCCTTCAATTTATGGAGATTGAAATCAGTAATATCTAATCTACACCTTATATAATGAGGGTTCTTCCTCTAGTATTTATCATATTTTTATTTTCTAGCTTCCCTCTCAATTAAAACATGGCAAGCATAGTGATTTGAAAATTACTTAAGTGTTTCTGCAACTTAATGAGAGAATCTACCCTTTCCAGCACCATATTCAACATATATATTATCTGAATCAATTAAATTGTATTCTCTCATCAATTTACAAAGTAATTCAACCTATATCAGATCCTTCTCTTTATGAGAAACTTCAACTTAACTTCTGTCCCCATTTAAATCAAGAATATAATCTCTTATATTTACAGTATCCAAATTGAGCCTTTTTAAGTATTCAGTATATATGTTTAGTGCTTTTTCAAATGCAATGGGTAGGTGATCAAGGAATTTTTAATATTACATAGGTTATTCTTTCTGAATTGTCATTATTTTTTGTTTCTCTCTTACTTCTTAATCATTATTGATTTTCTCCTAGAAAAATGGGTTTTATTTAATCTCATTGATTCTTTTTATTTTATTGCATTTCTTGAGATGCTATTTTAGTTTTTTAGGCAGGACCTAATGTGATCCATCTATGGGACAGTCAATCAATCCAATTTCCTCCTAACCATGGAAGAAGCAATACTTGCATCCCTTTTTATAGATCTCCATTTGGCATGGTTTATTCTTTTTAATATTCACATATTCACACCTCTCAATTTACTTCATTATTATGTATACAAAATATAACGATAAATTTCCGAATTCTTTTCAAGAGATAAACAAGAGATTCACACAAGGTTCTTATTGGAGGGAATACAAACCTGATTATGAATACGCTATAGAATATAAAACAGTGTCAGATATGGGATATTTCTATTAACGACCCAATTCATTGATGTTAGATTAATTGCATCATAATAATCTAGATACCTTACACGTTTATGATTACATTAGAGGAGATGAAAGATATCGATTCAGTTATCGTAGATTTCTAAGATTATGACATTAAAACTGCTTTAAAATATATATATAAAATAATTCGTACAAAAATAACTTAAAAAAAAACTTAAATGAGTGATCAATAGAGAGGACGCTTATAAACATCAAATAATCCTAGAATTTTGAGTCGTTCCCCCATCGTGGTACTGAGGGCACCTTCCAATGGTTTTATAAATGTGCAAATGCAATATAAGAGAAAAATTGTGAACATTGTAAACGATATGGTCAACCAGCCAAATACGATCACAGAGCCTTCATTTAATAATAAAGATGTCCCTTGGATTTAGCCAAAGAAGGTTCACCCTTCCCGCTTCGATTTTAGTTCATTTAGATTGGATGATTAACGCCTTCCCTAAAATGACAATTCGACTAGAAATACTGTTCAATCACCCATACAACAATCATAGGATTTAAATACTCGTACATACAGTAATGAGAGTACAGGGAGTGATGAACTTGTAGAAAAATAATTAGGAATATAGACCGATGAGGAAAGTTTTGCTAATTAAGTCGGGGTATCATAAAAAGGTGTCACAATAGATGGACCTCAATACTCTTACAAGGGAAGGTTTATATCGACAAAGAAGCAACTTAAATGCCAAACCAATTTAAGACCTGATTCATCATCAAATAGAAATTCTGTCTAAGTCAGCCCAAACAAATCGTAATGTGATGGATCTCCTGTTCAATTTAAGGAAATAAGTCCAAGCAAGTTTGACAACAAGAAATATCAAATGATGCTAGATTACAATTCAGACCCCAATTTTATGTTTCAATCACAATTTAAAGGCCTAACGCAAAAACCTGCTACTCCTATTAGAGAATCATGCCCTGAAAGGTAATTCAGGTTTGGTTCTATAGGTCTTGATGATGCAAGTAAACCTAGTTAATTAGATTTTATCATAACAAGGCCTGTTGATCCAAAATTATAAAAACGGGCTTTTTAAAACAGATAAATTTAGAGACCATAAATTAAAATTCCTCAACTAAATAATGATGATATGCAAGAGCATAACAATTTAAGATTCAATCTTAGTGCTGAAAACACCCCCGTCACGTTAACCTTCGAGTAATAGATTGATTATATTGAACCTTAAAACATTAGAGAAAGTATAAGTTGTGATAAGTTTCCATCCTAAAATTATCTCTAACTTTCAACTGAAAGACCAAAGAAATCACAGGAATAGATTGAAAATAGACCAGTTGACGTTTAACCTAGTTTTCATTTGTTATAAATTGACCTAAATTAGAGGAAAATAGATAATATCTAAAAATTGATAGAATAGAGCAAATCAAGAAGAGGAACAAAGCAATTCGAACCTTAAGAAGTTCCACACAGTAAACCATAGCCATAAACAAAGGAAAGACCCAAAGCTGTTGATAAAATAGCTGACAGTTCCCTTAAGCAAGTAACCTTAGGAAAACAGGATGATAGAGGGAGAAGATTTTCAATTGAAGACTCTTAAATTTGTTCAAGGTTAAACTAAAGAAGATGTAATACTTTAGAGAAAAATCCTTAAATGCAATAGAGTACTTAAGCTACATCCAGATTGACAAGATTTAGAAAACTGAAATTTCTTGGAAAAGGAAAGTTCAGCGATGTTTACTCAGTAGTGTAATATTCATTATTAATTATTTAGAGATTAAAAAACTGGCTTCATCTGTGCCTTGAAAACTATGTAGAAGTCCTTAGTTAATTCAAAACAACTTAATCAATTAATTTTGAGTGAAATTAAAATATAGAGTTATTTGAGACATCCCAATATTGTGAGAACATATGGTATCATAGATGATTACAAATAAGTATTTATAAATTTAATTTCAAGATTGGAATAATACTTGAGTATTGTGAAATGTCTTTGTTACAATATTTTGAAAGTAGAAAATTGTCAGAAGATGAAATTATGTATATTGCGTTCTAGATTCTGAAAGGGCTATCTTATATTCACTCTTAAGGAATCATTCACAGGGATTTAAAACCAGAGAATATACTTATGGTTAACAAATATGTTAAAATTGCTGATTTTGGAATTTCGATTCATGCAAGTAGTTCTAAATAGTATTGTGGAACAATCACATACATGGCACCAGAAGTGAGAGAATAGAAATAGTACGACAATAAAGCAGATTGCTATAGTGTTGGAATGATAATCAAGGAGATGGCTGAGCATAGTTTAGGAAAACTGAATAGAAGAACTTATTTATTCAGATTGATTGAAGAATTAACATTGAATAATCCGAAACAAAGACTTACAGCTGATTTAGCCATAAGAATGTACCTAACGCAATTTGAAAAAATAAGGGTAGACAATTTTGATATTAATATACTTTCAGACTGATGTCAATTTCAATAATTATTTTAATCTCTCCTAAATTTGTTTCCAGTCATTCAGTGTTATAATTTTACTAGATGTATCTCTAATGTATTAATTAAATAATCTTACTGAATATAAACTTCCTAAGCTTGTTAATCTATTTAAGCTCTAATGTTGTGACTCTATATTGCAGATATGATTTGAATTTCTACCTGTTCAACTGGAATCTTTAAAATTATATTAATAATACATTCAATTCCTTTGAAATTTATTAAAATGAAAATTTCCTCTAATTTTCTGATATGGAAATCAACTTTGATACTCTAGCATGATTCAAGCCCAAATTTAAATTGACTTACAAGTTATTTGCTTTGACAATATTTTCGACTTCTTAAACATCTCCTGATATGATAGCTTTGAAATATGCATAGACAGGATTTCTTTAGATTTATTTAACTGATGGTGCTTCAATTATTTCTGCTATTTACACAAAAGTTGGCTAATTATTAATATTAAGATAATACATTTGAATTCTGCAATAAAATTAAGGCTTTCACAGTTTATTCTTCAGATGGAATAGTATTCTTCAATATGTATTAAGTTAATTACAATAGATGTTGATGGCTAGATATAATTATTCATTACTTCTTCTTCATCAACAGATTCCAATAAACTAAACAATAATTTTAATAATTCTTCTTAATTCAATGTCCATTGTTTAATAAAATTATCTATTCCCATCAATATAGCTGGTAATATTAAATTGGATGTCTTAAGTGTTTATGTAACATTGAGCAATTTATAGAAATATTATAATGATTGAGCTGGGTTTGATGCAAATGAATTGAACAACTATGCATATAATTTTGTTTTAACGATTGGATCATGTATAGCATCAACACTATTACAGAAATGATCAACTAATTTTTTTTATTATGCTTCTCTAACTTATCCTAGCCAATACAATATTGTTGAATAAATAGGTTGAAGCACTATGATTTATTTTATAAATTACATGTTTTATCTTATGCTGTATCATCTATAATTTATAGGGTTATTTTTATCAAATATGTGAATTATTAGCTCTCAAACAATTAATCAAATTCTGTGCCATAGTCTTTAATTTTTTATTCAGAACTTTATAAAGTTAAATGGAATCAATACTTGGGCTTGGATGCTTTAATTAGGGTTTCAACTAATTTTGTGCTCCCTAAAGAATTTCCAAGAGATAAATAATGTAAAGACATAAAAATTATTGAAAAATTAAAAAAAATACCATTAAATAAAATAAAATTATATAATATTTTTCACTTTAAGTAAATAACTACACATGTAATATCATCTCTAGCTAAGCTATATTTCTTCCATGCCGCAATAGATTCCGCTACAACCCTATCTGCTGCTAGATCTATATTTTCCTTCTCATAATATGGGATGACTACTTACATAACCTCAAAAATAAATTTAAAATTGTACTTCTTCATTTGTTAAATATTCCCATACACCATCTGATGCTATAACTATGAATTTATCTGTTGGTTAAGTAGTAAATTCAAGTATTTCAGGCTCAGCAATCACACCTGCCTATGCCCCAATCTTGTCGCCCATAGATCTAGTCATAGCCAATCCTGGAGCATCGACATATTGCAGCCAAACTCTCTCAGGACCTACACTATTTCCATAAAAATCCTTCTAACATTCTACTCGACCTCCAAAGTTTATTATTCTTTATTTCTCTTCTTGGCGACTTGGTTTTTAATCAATAGATAGCTCAATAGCCTTCCATCCTTCTTGATTTCGGCATAATATTGCTCTCGAATCACCGACATTAGCTGACCATAATCTAATAACATCTTGATCTCTTTTGAATAGAAGTGCTACAGTAGTAGATCCAGACAAAGCAGTATCAACTTCTGAATTCCAAATTTCTTTATTAGTTTATTCGAATGCTTTAACCAAAGAAAGTCTAATATTATTCTCATCAAGATGATATTCAATATACTCTATAATTTAATTTATATAATTACTTGGAAGTGCTTACTTAATGAACTAGCTAACTATGTGCCCATTCAGTCCATGTCCATCGCAAATCGCTACTAAATTATAACCTA
This sequence comes from Paramecium bursaria, assembly GCA_016759055.1. Taxonomy (NCBI): domain Eukaryota; phylum Ciliophora; class Oligohymenophorea; order Peniculida; family Parameciidae; genus Paramecium; species Paramecium bursaria. The sequence goes on along the minus strand of VMTU01000386.1, from coordinate 31,547 downwards.
ACCTTTAAATAATTTTGTATAATTACTGTTCTATATTCTATGGAAATGTAATTGCAGAATCTTAATTAGTTTTTATTGTTTTATTTGGTTAACATCCTGGTTTGGTTCTATGGGAAAACTATCCCAACCCACATGTTTTTGCTAATAATCTTTTTTTGTTTATAGTTAATTGTTATCTATCTGGACTTTATTGCTGTCTTCTTTCTGGAGTGACGGACTAATATTGAGGAGATTCATCTGGATGATGTCTAGCACCAGGATCGTTAGATCTATATTATGGTCTTGGTATTTCACTTTTAGGTTCCAATTTTGGTAATCTGCTTTAAATCCTTAACCCATTTCCATAGTTAATCATTTATTATTCTGATTTATTAATATTAGTACTTGGTAGTAATTCATTCCCTCCTATGTCCATTTTTTTAATGTTAGGTAAGCTTGGTAAACTGACTTTATTTATATTTTCTTCCTTCTACTATCTCTTTTTCTTACTATCTTCAAATTATGAGGGGTGTCGAGGTGGCTTTTATGCACTTAGATCTAAAAATGTATAAAAAAAATATATTTATAAAAAAATATATCGGGTGGAGTTATTATAAAATGAAAATAATGATGTTACCTAATTCTGAAACTTTATTGAATTGTGCCTTATTCCTCACTTCGAGAGCAATAAGTTATTAATTTGAAGTTAACATTTTTTATATACTCATTTTAATTGTTTCGATTTCTCAAGATCCATCGTTATCCTAATACGGCGATTGTGGATGAAATTCACCATTAGCAAAATTAACCCAACGCCAACAATTGAAACGACTAGCATAATAACTGTCCATGATATTACAGCTATTGGAGTCATAGGACACTCATTGTCAGATTGAATGTCTTACGATCCACTATCACTTTGATTGAACGTATATAATATGTCCCTACCCTTATAGGCAGTAATAAAAAAATAAACATTCACTCCATCATCGAAAACTTTTACATTCGTAAAATGCCCCGGACCTAACCACGGACCAAAAGTCACCCTCCTAAACTTACAGGATCCTGGCTTATCTAAAGAGCCACTCATAGCTTCAATAATCCCCTTATTATACTTAGATGACAAATTTCCTATAAATAAGCCATTACCATTATAAAATCCAGTTGAATGTGAATCACTGCTTACAATGAGAACCTTCTTATCGTAATTTTGTTATAGATCACTTAAATAATCAGCCACTTGATATTATTCATTAGGATACTCATACCATGACTATCCATGAAAATTGACTGATGATGCCAAAATTATGGCCTTAATATTAATTTAAGTTTTTAAATTTTCCAACAACGAGTACAACCATAATTTTTATTTATCCCCCAACATTGTTTTAGCATTCGAGAATGTCCTTAAATCTAATACAATTAAAATTGTTCTTCCAATAATTCTATATCTGAAAGTACCAATATTCTCCTCAGTAATTTAACTGATTTAATCTATCTCCTATATTCCAGATACATTAAACAAAGGCATTGTATTATGATGATTAGCATGAGGAACATATCTCCAATAGATCAGATTTGCAACTTCTCTGGTCGGCGAGGTTGAGTCAGCATCATTTGCTCCATAGTCATGATCATCAAATTAATATTCTATGGGAGTCTATTAATATCTTAAGTATGAATATTACATTTACAAATATCGTTAGGTTGTTGATGCAAACACCTATTTGTACGCAAAATCGAAATCATCAAATGAAGGTACTTTTATGTTACTGTAGTGCAAATCACCTAATTATAAGAAAAATGAAGGATGATCTTAATGTATGTCGTAAAATACTCTGCTAGTCGATTGTGTTCTCGCACAAGCTGAGACTGAAAAGTTAAATGAAAATGGTTCAAATGGTAGCCCGAATGTTGTAAATTGAAAAAATCCCCTCTGATTATCAAAATCATATGGCTTTAATTATGTTCTCTAACTATTATCGAAATAGTAATAATATGTAGTTTCTGGTTTCAAATCCTTCAATTATATTATAATCGGATATTGTGATTTGTCTAATTCGATTTGGCACTAAATTTCATTATTGTATAAGTATAGGTTGGATGTTTTATTGTCCGAAAACACCTTCATGGTGATGGAGTCATGAGTTAGATTGCCTTTCCAATGAAATAAAATAAGTGCTTAAACAAAAAGCATTAATTTTATTGACTGTTATTATCATTATTAATTTCAATTTTTTTTTTAAACAAAAAAAAAAGAAGTGTAATGTCTCTTAGTTAACTCAATTCGAAACAAGGCATAAATTATGCAAGTAAATAATATACTTTATTTCCAGAGAACTCAGACATAAAAGGTCTTCAAATGATTACAGTGAAGGAGATTTAAAACATTAACGTGCTAAATCTTTCTTGGAAGCCCACAAAAGATAGGATGACGATTACGAATAGGAGAAACTATTTGATAACTTTTTCAAAAATTCCTCAGAGGATTAAGAATTCATCAAGTTCCTTGAAGATTCAATCGATTATCATTAGAGAACAGAAATTAAGTAAATGAGACCTGCAAATAAAAATCTAATGCAACAACTCAAAGAAGCCTTAATATCTAATCGTCTATTAGCTAATGAATTGAATAAATCCAAATCTCGGGAACAGTAGTATAAATAAACCATAAAATACATGTAAAAGGAATTTGAAAGTTAATACTCTCAATTAGTTATGAAATGTTAATGGTTGGAAGAACTTTTAGCTAAATAAAAAATAGATAATGAAAATTCACTATTGGCAGTTAAGAAGACGGTTGAAATGTTGAGCACCAAATGCAAGTGCAAAAACATACAATACATCAAATAATAGTTAGACATACCTCCAAGCTCATCATCTGTTTCAGAAACCCAGGAAAATGAAGATTATCGATATCAATATTTCGAAAATAATAAGCGTAGAAAATCGATAACAAAGGTACATTATTTCATTAAACAATAGCCTGATGATAATGACTAGTTAGTTTAGAGTTTCATTCATGGGAAATAAAAGAATCCTCGAGAATATCAGAATGATTATATGAGGAATAATAAGAGACATGTTTATAATATGATGGAAGAATCAAATGGAGGAGGTTGAATTTTAATGACTATATTAATTTTTTTGTTTCTAAAAAAAAATTATAATATAGATTTATCATTTAACTTTTTTTCTGTTCTATTTTTACTCCTATTTTGGGATTTTCTTAACATAGTATACTGCCCCAATCACGAATAAAATTAATAATACAAAGGATGTATATTATACAATTTTACTGTTCCTTAAAGAGAAGCCGAATACTTTAGGTTCAAAGTCTCTGTAAATTTTTTTGCTTAGCTCTTCCTCTTCACTTTCCTTTTTGTTCATCGCTTTTTCGAAATCCTAGATGTATGACCATGTTTTCTCATCTTGTTATGTTAGTTAAACAATTTCTAGCCCTTAGAATGTATCTAAAGTAACGTTTTCATAAACTCTCTTATAGTCATCAAATTGAAATTCGTTTGTCTTAATGTTTGAGAATATCTATTTTATTTTATATATTTTTCTACTTTAACGCTGTCTTCATATGTTATTGTATTTTGGCATTACTAAACGTGAGATGAGTAAATTTTTTTCCAAATATTGTTTTAATCTAATTTTTTCTGATAACTAATTTAATAATATATTTAACATACCTTTCGATGACTTCCATTAATCTTTATCCATATCTTGACAATTGCATTCTCGCTAATACTATACAAGAGTAATGTAATGTTTTCAATAATGTTTGTAAAGTCTCCTTTTCTAATATAATTATGAATCTCTACCCTTCATAATCTCATTTATCTTCAACTAATCATAATCCGTGTAGTTTAATAGAATTTCTGATACATTCTCAGGGGTTATGGTCTCATTTATTTATTACTACCACGTAATTACAAAAAATATGATTATTAAATATTTCATTTATATTAATGTTACCATATGAGCTGACAGGCAATCAAAAATCGAAAATTTTACTAATTTGTCTCCATGGATTCCCTGATTCTTTCAGATTATGGGATAGTATTTAAAAATTTAATATTAGAAACAATCAATAGACTTGAAGATGAGAATCTCTAGTACCTAAATATTTCATATCCCAACTACCATCAACCAACATAATTGAATTGGGGATTAGATTTCCCCTAAATAGTTGATGGAATAAAATTAACAATAGACAAAGTTGTTGATGGGAGAGATCTAGTTAAAATCCTACTAATCCACGATTGGGGAGCTGTTTTTGGATATCTCTTTGATTTAAAGTATCCCAAATATGTGGATGAGATTGTTGCTTTGGATGTTGGGTGCTACATTAGACCTAAACCAATAGAAAAACTTATGATCGTATCATACTAGTTAACCTTCGCTGCTGCCTTCATTCTAACATTCATCCCTATTATTGGAACGTTTTTCGGCACATTGATATCATCTCTATATATGAGATTTATTTTACGATTCCCACCTCCAGCAGGATATTCTGCAAAATTAAATTACCCATATTATTACTTTTGGAAGAGTTTTTCTAGGCATAATAAAAAGACAAAGACCTGCTCTTGCTGGTTACGTTCCATCAGTTCCAGTGGTCTTCATTTACGGAGAATAGAAGCCATTTTATTTTCATAGTGAAAAATGGAGATTGATCTTAAGCAAAGATAAGGACTCCGAATTTATTGGTTTGCCATGTGGTCACTGGATTATGAGGTAGTAAAATGATTTCTTGGTGGCTAAAATTAAATCAAGATTAAAGAGATTTAGAATTTGATTATTTTTTTATTTAAGAAAAATGAATTAACACATCCACGTAATTACAAAAAATATGATTATTAAATATTTCATTTATATTAATGTTACCATATGAGCTGACAGGCAATCAAAAGTCTAAAATTTTACTGATTTGTCTTCATGGTTTCCCTGATTCCTTCAGATTATGGGATAGTACTTAAAAAATTTAATATTAGAAACAATCAATAGACTTGAAGATGAGAATCTCCAATACCTAAATATTTCATATCCTAACTACCATCAACCAACATAATTGAATTGGGGATTAGATTTCCCTTAGATAGTTGATGGAATAAAATTAACAATAGATAAAGTCGTTAATGGAAGAGATCTAGTTAAAATCTTACTAATCCACGATTGGGGAGCTATTTTTGGATATCTCCTTGATTAAAAATATCCCAAATTTGTGGATGAGATTGTTGCATTAGATGTTGGAGCCTAGCTTGGATCTAAACCACTAGAAAAACTCATGACCGTCTCATATTAGTTAACCTTTGCTGCAGCCTTCCTAATAACATTCATCCCTATAGTAGGAACATTTATCGGCACATTGATTACATCTCTTTATATGAGGTTTATTTTACGATCCCCAACTCCAGCAGGATATTCTGCAAAATTAAATTACCCATATTATTACTTATGGAAGAATATTTTCATAAGCATCATCAAAAGATAGACGCCTCTTCTAGCTGGTTACGTTCCATCAGTTCCAGTAGTGTTCATTTATGGAGAATAGAAGCCATTTTAATTTCATAGTGAAAAATGGAGATTGATCTTAAGCAAAGATAAGGACTCTGAATTTATTGGCCTGCCTTGTAATCACTGGATAATGAGGGAGTAAAATGATTTCCTGGTGGCTAAAATTAAATCAAGATTAAAGAGATTTAGAATTTGATTATTTTTTTATTTTAAGAAAATGAATTAGCACATCATTCTGATATTGAGTGCATTAGTGATGTTTGGTAATAATTATGCATTTGACAATCCACAAGCTCTTTAAGATCAGATAATCGAATAATTGGGATTGACTGTGTTTAATTACAACATGCTTTATTCGATATTTAGTTTGCCGAATATATTTCTTACAGTGATGGGTGGCATATATATAGACAAGATAGGAGGAGGAAAAGGAGTTATGATATTTAGCACAATAGTAACTATAGCACAATTCATCGTCGCCCTAGGTGGAGTGTTTAAAAGTTTTCATATTATGTTGTTTGGAAGAGCACTTTTTGGATTGGCATCTGAGCAACTAATTATAGCCTAGAATGTGATAATAACATCCTGGTTCAAAGGACATGAACTATCTAAGGTAGAATATAAAAAATATAAAGGCCACAGGTATAATTACTACATTACCCGAAATTTCCTCAGCACTCAATTCCTTCTTCACGCCCTTAATATATGAACAAACACAATCCATTGCATATCCCCTCTTTACGAGTGTTTGTGTTTGTTTATTCTCTTTGATTTGTGCAGCATTATTAATGTTCTTTGATAAATTGAGAGGAACTCATGATTTATCAGTCTATTAAGAAGAGAAATAACCAACTATAGATGAGATCAGATTGTTACCTATAACATTTTGGTACCTAGTTTTGATTTGCACTCTAACTTTAGGGATATACACACCATTTATGGATGACATTTCAGACTATTATTAGAAGAAGTATCACTTCAATGCCGTGCTTGCTGGAAAACTTATTGTGATACCATATTTAGTTTCTGCATCTTCGAGTTTTTTTGTGGGAAGATATATAGATCGAATAGGAAATAGGAGATTTTTCCTGATGATAACTTGTTTACTCTTTATTTTAGCATAATTAATGTTTGGTTCATTGGATGAAGGTAATTCAACAAATCCAAACTGGTAATCAATAATGCCATTAATAATTCAAGGTATTTAATTAGAATCAATCTTAGGATTTGCATTTACATTCTATTCATGTGTTACAATACCTGCTATCTAATATATTGTAGATTAGAAATTTATGGGAACTGCATTTGGTATTTTAGGAATGATGGAATCGTTGGTTTTATTTGTTTTTCCACTAATAGCAGGTAAAATAGTTGATTTAGCTGACACTGTAAGTATGGGATATAAGAATATGTCTTTATTTTATGCAATAATTGGTCTGATAGCTCTACTCTTATGTATCTCATTATATCACTACGACCAATCGACAAAGTTAGATTTTATTGATCCCAATAATCCTTTACCTGATGAGTTATTAAAATCAACAGAATATAGTATGGTTACTAAAGATGAGATTTGATATTATATAAAATAATTAAAATATAAAAAAGACTAATTGAAAATTGAGAATTATTTTTTCGTTAGCCCATTATTTTATAAGATCAAAGACAATTATATTTTTAGCTGATAAATCTCTTCAATAGATTTATCGGACAAGGCAATAATTTACAAATTTATAAATATATATATTTTTTTTTTATTAACGATGTAAGATGTCAATTAATTACTAAGTGAAATTGATGCCTTAATGAATAGAATAGGAGACAATCGATCAAATTCACCGGTGCCTGATCTAAAATAAACAGGTAATAAGTATAACAAGTTTAGGATCATTTGCTGTATATGATAATACACCTAGAAAGTTTTCAGTAACACCCACAAAATAGCATATTAAATTTAGTTCAAGTTCCTCATCATCATCATCTGAACATAAATATAGCAAGAAGAAAAAAAGTGTGATTTCACACACAAAAACACAAATAACCCAACCAAAATAGATAATTAAAACAGATGAGGTCTTTTGCGTAATATGTGAAGATTTCATTCCGTTATATAATGTGAACTCTCATTTAGCATAATGCTAATAGGCTTAGGACTTAGAGGTCAATGTTAAAATTGAAAAACTATAAATTCTCCTAGAATAAAGAGTGCCATTCATACAAGATTAAGGATTGGTGACTTTGGTTCGCATTATAATTGCTTGTGTATCAGAGGTTTTGAATGCCACAGATTCTTATTCTCTATAAAAGTGTTTAGAAGATTTATGCGTTCTTAAGAATTAGTTATAATCATAAATTGATCCATAATCATACAATATTTTAATTGTAACTGGAAAATTATAAGAATATTGCTAACGAAAATAAGAACTCCATAATAAACCTATCATTTAAAATGATCTTGAAAGTCAAATTTCCTATTAAACTAATCAACTTACATAGAATACATATCAAAGAAGCAGAAAGAGGCTGTTCGATTAAACCGTATCTAAACCACCTCTCAAACAATTTACTTAATGTGATTACAAGAAATAGGGTGTCGAATATGGGGCTAATTTTGATTCTAATAAAAAAAGGGAATTTATCTAACTATCGAATTCTAAAATCAAATAACTTCAAAGATCACCTCCTTAGGAAAAGAAAGAAATCAAGAAAAAGTAAAGTATAATATCTGGGATTAGTGGATTTCTCAGTAAATTATCAAGTAAATATTAAAATAAATAATAGTAAATGGATAGATAACAAATAATTAAGGCTAGGAAATGAATAAAAAGAAATTCTTTGAAATAGCTGTGCGTCTTAAGAATTAATTACCCTAAAATCATCCAGCAAGGGAAGTTTTAATATCTTTGATGTATGAATAATGTTGTATTCAAACTATTAAAGAGAGTGATTGGTAAAATTGGATTTAATAATAATACAATAATGCTTGATTTCATTATACAATATTTTTCCAATTTTTATCATCTTATTCAAGTTGTTTTCTCATTTCCTCATAATGCTTATAATACATAATATGCTTCCTATCCTAGTTATACAAATTAGTTGCATATTCATCAGTCACATCATGTAATTTTGCAGACACTACCTGCAAAATATTGCATGGATATGGGCTAACTTTCTTATTGGTTTTAACTTAGAGTTGGAATGTGAATATAGAACACCTTCTTGTTGTTTTTATGAATATTTAATCTCCCCTTATGATATACTCTCCTTACAAGAATCTATCATCCACCTCTTGATTCTTGTTGATAAATACTTGCTAACTAAAGAAATTAAATAATTGTTCTTTATTAGGTTTCTTATTTGTTAGCATCATAGTCACACTACCATCCTACCAAAATCTTGTATATCTGTAAAACTCAACAATATGGCATGGGGCATATGTTTATGAAAAATCAGCTTCTCCTCTTTTAATATAGGATTCCTTCATTGCATAAAGTCCGCAGTAATTAATTCTTGGCTCTCTATTATACATTTGCCTGAATGAAGGGTATTTTATTTTCAATTTTTCATAATCAATTTATTCTAAATCAATATTCTGCCATACAAACTTTTAGGGATTGACATTTGCTTCGAATACAATATTGTTATTATTTTAAAATAAATGTAGATTATGGTTTATGAAATTGGTTAGCTATTTGAAAGGAGTCTCAAATGGTAATAGCCTTTACTTTGTAAACAATGTATCACAATATTTTTTATATAAGGAATCCGATTTATCTGGATCAGTACATAGTAAATTAAATCTGGAGCAAACAAATCGTAAATTTTATAATGCAACTATGTCAATAAAATCGAAAATTTTTATGATCACATGCATTGGCAGTTGTAATAGTGATACATCCGAACTAATAATCTCTTATTATTCTTCCTTTTGTGTTAGCCCTCCATTTATATACTAATCAAGAGTGATCTATCCTTTGATTATTTTCTTTAGATCATGAAATTTCAATTACTTAATCATATGAAGTAAGTATTAACGATGTGAGACACTTGATAAAATAAGGTCATTTAGTTTATCGATTTAATCAGAGTTATTGAATTTGTTTAGTACTTTAGTTGTCAATTCATCATCCTGATCTAAACTATCATACAATTATTGTAATTGTTTCTTAGACATTCTATAAAATTCCATCTGAATCTCTTTCGGCACTACCTAATTCATTTTATTAATTATTTAGAATCAGGAATTACGATATATAAACCCCAAAAAATGCATGAAAGAATTAATGAATTTCTAATGATTTCCGATATATAATGAGAATTATTTCATATTATTTTATGATTAAATAATGTAGGATAATGCAATTTAGCAGAATGGTTCTGAAATAGGTATTAAATCTTAAAGTATTAAGAGCAATAATCCTAAAGAATAATTGTTCATCTTTCTAGATAGAATATCAAATCAAAAGAATAGAGAATTGAATTATAAAAGTACATAGGAAAGGAGTTCAAGGAGTCTATAAATAAAATATAACTATTTAAAGATTTGATCCATAAAAATAATCTTCCAAATATTAAAGGAATTGTTGATGAAATATTAACTTAAGAGCTTATTGAAAATTTAGATCCTGATTAAAATTAGAATGCTATCGATATTTGGCAAGATATTCATATTGACTATCTAGATATATATTTTAAGAAATTTTAAATTAATCCACAGCATATCAAATAGCCTGAATAAAGAATAAATTAATTGATCCTTAAAAAAAAACTATAAGATGCTATGCGTTTAATTTACATCTTTATTGATTAGATAGATATATTGTATTATATGGAAAAGTTCATAAACTAAAATTATGCAAATGAATTTTAAAAGGTTGTTTAGATAAGACCTCAATATGCTAAAAATTTCACTGAATTTTTATGTAAAAATTAAGCTGCCTATAATTAAAAGTTAGCAACCGAAATAATTAGGAAATATCAATTAAATAAGAATGATTTTCCTCAATTAATATAACTTTAGAATAAGTAATGTGTAGAGAAAACCTATTTCCCTTAAGTTACTGAATATGAAGCATTTCGAGCTGAAGAAAGATTATCAGACTGCAAATTTATGTTAATACATGTTTTTAACAGAATGGTAGAGAGCAAACTATTTGATCATGCATTCTCATTAGCTAAAAGACAAAACCTAGATGTTAAGGTTGAATAGGGAAAATATATCGAGAATCCACTACTCCAATTTGATGGGTTTGGAGCTACCGAAACAATTTGCTTCAATGAACCTAAAGAAGACTATATTTTATTTGAGGAGTTTGGAATCAAAGAAGAAGATATTATATTTATTTCTAAACCTGAAGAGCTCGAGAATGCCTTCAACCAAATTTTTGAATCAAAATATATAGGCTTTGATTCAGAATTTAAACACTATTATGACGAATTTGATGTTGGAGGAGTGGCTATCATGTAAATAGCTGCTGATAAACAAATTTTCATAATTGATGTTGTGAATCTTGAAAAAAATTAATAATTTTTGTATTACATAACAAAGCTATTTAATTGTGATTTGGTTAAGATAGGTCATAGTGTTAAAAATGATGTTAAAGAATTATAATATAACATCAAATTTACTGAGGAAGTGATTCCCAAAAACTTAATTGATCTTGTAGATTTATATAACGAAAAAATATAGAAAAAGTAAACTTCAGTTTCACTGTTTAATTAAACAAATAATTTACTTGGAAAGAAATTATCTAAAAAGGAATGTTTCTCTAACTGGGAACGTAGACCATTGTATAAGAGATAGATTCACTATGCAGCTATGGACGCCTTCATTTGTAGAGTTTTATTTGAGAAGCTAAATTCTGAGAATGATTAACTCTAAGGATAATAGTACTAGAATATAAAGCCAAATCGATAAAAATAAAATAGATTGATTAGAGTTGACGAGAACTTTAAATATGATTAAGACTTTGAATAGATTTATAAGGAGAAAAGAATACAAAAATTTGTTGTAGACACTATGCTTAAGAAGTTGGTCAGCTTCCTACGAAATCTAGGAATTGATACTGAGTATATGGAAGTTTAGGATTATAATGCTATTAACAATTTAGCAGCAAAGGAATAAAGAATAATTATAACAAGAGATAAGAAATTTTTTCACTCTGATAAATTCACTGCTCCTTGCTATTTGATCTCAAGTGACGGAGATACAGAAGATCAATATGATGAGATAGCAAATTATTTTAAATTCTCCAAGAACGATTTTAACTTACTTTAAAGATGTGTAAAATGCAATCACCCAGAAGTTTAAGAGATGCCTAGCAAGGAAGCTCTTTAGATTCTAAATTTTAAAAATGTATTACTTTCTATTTATTATAGGGATCTGAGATCAAGACGTTCTGGTAGTGTGAAAAATGTAAATAAATCTATTGGGAAGGAAATCAATTTAAAAATTCTTATTCACGATTTTAATAAAAAATATAAAATGAATGAGAAAATAAATGAGTTATCTAAAGATTTTTCATGTACGTTTATTCTTATCCAATATAGAATTAAAATATGATCTCTTTTTAGGATACGACTAAAAATACAGATTTTATGGTTTATGCGTATTAACAGGATTGAATATCACAATAGCTGCATTTATGAAAAAGAACTCAAAACTCATCTAAACAGGATTATTCTCATTTTTAGGTTATGGATTTTTTATCTACCCTGAACTTTATATCAATTTGTTGTTAAAGGAGAAGCCGATCGAAGTTGATGAAATTCCCCATTATTTTATAAAAAGAGATTGAAATATAAAAATATAAACAATTATAAAAAAACTCAGTTTCGGAATCTGTTTCTTAACCTCTAAAAATCTTCGCTTTTTTATTTGATGGCTAAAAATATTCTACGAGTCCTATATCTTTTGTAAAATGCCATAATTAGAAACAATATAACGAGAGCAATATAAATGTAAACTGCATAGTAAACCAAATCTTTAACCTAGCTCTCACAATCATACCACCCTCCACAATAATGGCCATTTATTGTTCTTATACAACATTGATCACATTGTAAAAATTTACAATGACCGATCATATAAATTTAACATCATTTTCATTCTCTGCACAAATACCAGATGAAAGACAGCATTTTGCCTCATTAGGGCAATTTTTTGCAGCAAAATTATTTGTACAATTCATATTATATAATAATTAAAAAAATATGCTACCAATACATGATGGGCACAAGCATAAAAAAGGAAAATCATTTTTACATCAGAAAGGCTTTAGCAGTTTTGTATTATTCTTCACAGTCATGATGCCGACCAATTGCGTTATCCTAGAATACTTTGTAATTAAAACATTGAATATCAGGTTTTTGATATCGAATTAGAAGGTTTTGATTACAAATTGTAGACGACTGCCCTCTTTTTCATTTACATCATGGCCATGTTTTCATATTACTAAGCAGTCACTATATAAAATGACACTATACCAAAACCTCCACCCCCTGCAGACAATAGGCCAATAGATCCAAATTATAAGAATACAGCTCATTGCGTTGAATGCAATAGATGGAAGCCAGTTAGAACACATCACTGCTCTGTGTGTGGTAAATGCAATACACGAATGGATCATCATTGTCCATGGATTGCGAACTGCGTCGGTCTAAGAAACCATAGGGCATTTTACTTATTTACTATGTATATGATGTTTGGTGGATTGTAATATTCTTGGAGATCATGGGTTTACTTTCAAAAACTCTATTATAGCGATAACTTTTTTCAAAATAGTGTAATTTTTTACCTATTTTGGACGTTTACAAATGTTGTACTGTATCCTACAGCTGCAATGTTAGGATTCCTATTTGGTTATCATTCCTATTTGATTTTATAGAATTAAACTACTTTAGAGGGAATGAAAGCAGGATCTTAATAAGGATGTGTTCCAAATAAGAAGGATAATAGATTAGTATCAGTAAATGTCTTCGATAGAGGCTGGATTGCTAATGTAGCATGGTTTTTTGAATATTCATACTTTTGGTGGATTCCATTTGAAGGTGTACATGATAATGATGGTATGTTTGTTATTTATCAAAGGAACTTCTTTCCCTATGCTACCTTTATGCACAATTGAAGACTTTAGAAGGGTGAATCCAGATTTTGTGGAAAATGACAAAGAATAGATGAATGAGAGAATTGATTTCAGCAAACTGGATGATAAATATCTTGATTATTTGGCAACATAAAAATAATAATATAAGGGGAAGAAAATATAACTCCATGATCGTGTTATTATAATTGAATGATTTATATTAATCAAATATTCAATCAAGTGGAAACTCATTTAAAATTTATCTTTGTTCAGCTTAGTTATGGGCTTATCTAAATTTAAATAATAATATTGTATAATAAGCACCAGGTATGACCATAAGAACTCCGAGAATAATCATAGAGAGTGATCTTTAATATTTACCTGGAGACTAAATCAATAAGATAATTCCAAATATCAAGAAAGCTGTTCCGACCAATAACAACATAGCAGTCATTGCAATTACTTTAGATGGGATCACTGAAAACCCAAATTTTTTCTAGTCGTTATGATAGCTTTGCATAGATATTGAAAGATCACTCCTAGATTGAGTATGCATAACTGTCTCAGGTATTTCTATCTCATCATGCTATTGTAATTTTTAAGCTTTATTATTCATATTTATATTTTTACTTTTTTTTGTTTTTATTAATGAGCTCTTTCTCTGCTCGAGTTAGAAGCAATATGGTTCATCAAACATTAGTTCATTATAAATCTCCTCGCTTTTAAAACCCCGAATCGGAATCACCTCCAAGGTAGACAATTAAGATAATAAGTAATATATTAATTTACTTAAAAGGTTTCAAGAGTATAAGAGTAAAATCTAAGTCAACACCCCATGCTATGAGAATTCTAGAAGCTCCATTTGAATTTATACTACTTCCATCTGATAAAGTAATTGGTAGTAGTAGGAGGTTTTTACCCTTAAGAAATATTATCGAAAGACTAAAAGAAAAGAAAGTGTAACAACACACTAGAAGAAAGTCATGCTACTCAGATATGTGGGGATCTCAATCTAGGAAAGAACTCAATTTCCTCAACATGCCTGGCTCGATCGCTCAACATAGGAAGCAAGCAGGTGCTGCTGAATTTGCCCTACATTCATTTTCTGAAATGTTTAAAAAGCAAAGGAGACATCAAACAAGAAAAGCAACAGAATTAAGAACTTAACTTAATAGGTAATCTCTATTATAATAATCGTAGATACAAAAATTTAGAACTGGATTCAATGGAACGGCCTCCCAGTGCAAAATCTCCACCTAAAAAAAATTTGAAAGTTTAGTACGTTAAAAAATTATCTCCTTCACAAAAATATGTTAATTAAGCAAATAAGCGCTTAATGCATTATTTTAAAGATTAATATTAAAGGAAAGGAGAATCTCAAACAATCCATTTAGTCCCACCCATGCCTACTAGCTAAACCTTTCACCTATCCTTATTTAAAGTGGCAAAATCAATACATACAAATGCTAACACCGACAGGTGTTAAACTTTGAATGATAAATCTACTGATCGCCCTTATACTAGATAAAATAAGGTGCTAAACAAATTAATTGAATCAAAATTGAGTAAATATAAACTATCATCACACAAACTATGATATCCTCCTTCTCTTTATATATTAACTAATTTATTTTGGCAAGGCTATGGGTGCAGCATCAGAAGTCGAGTTTCTTAGTGTTGATTTCGGCCTCTGTATCGTCTCTCTGGATTAACTCCTTGATTTCAATTAGATTCTACATTAAATACTACTGTACCTTCTCATGTGCAGTCCTAAAAGTACATTAGATTTGTCGAGATACTCTAACATACATTTCCTGTCAAGTGAATCCATTTAAATGAAATTTGCTCCAATAATTGGAATTGAGTTTTCCTTCGGCCTTGAGTTCAGTATTTTTTTCTTTTTGGAAAGTAAGTCTGTCAGTTTTTGAACATAAGGACTTATTGACTGCTTAGGTTGTGGTTTCTATTATCGCTCTCTATTTGTAAGGGTACATTTAGTTTAGGCTTTTTATCTTAAAACATCATCAATATCATAGATCTAAAAATAAAATGATCACAAATTGTTACACATTCTTAATATCTTTGTAACAAAACTACAGAACAGTTGCAAAGGCGGTCTAACATACATATCGATATTCTTGATTTGTATTCAATCCATTCTCCTCCCCTATGAATTATCCCTTCTATATGATGCAAATGTTATTATGATCCATAGTTTGTAACAAAAATTCTCCTTCAAAGACAATAAAAATATATTGTAATTTGGAACTTATGAAACAATGATTTCTTTGTACGGTTCTCTCCTAAAACATTGAGTAAATTTTTTCCTTATAGGAACGATTGAATTTAGGGTTATCGAACATCTGTACAAAAATTTAATCTAAGAACTCCTTCTTGCGATTCAGTTTCTCCAATATCTCACCCTTCATCTATAGAACCCTAGATTCAGTTATTAGATGGCCAGTTTCCCCAAATAAACTATTGACCCTCAAATGTTAGCCCACCCTTGAAGGAGGCCGCATTTCTCGTTATGACACACATTCATTTATCATTAAAGTCTGTTATAAATTTAAATTTATGTAAGGACACTTCAAAAGGATTGAATTTGGTCAAACACCCTCAAAACCCACCTAATTGAATGAGTTTTAGTCATCATAGAGACAAAAATACGAAAATGTTGTCACCAGACCCATCTATAAGGAAACATCAAGGGTACAAATCGAACATACAACTCTCGTTTCAAAAGAATTATATGAACTACTCATTCCAGTGAAGGTTAAATAATTGAATGATGACTGGAATACATAGTTGAATTTGAAAATTTTACTCCAATAATAACCTCATGGATAGATGTTGCACCTTGAACTCACGGATGACACTAATTATTAATTCTTATAGGTGTTGGATTTGACAGAGAATGAATTTATTGCTTTAAAGAATGAGCAAAGTCTCCATGTGGATTTTGGGACATTTCCAAATAAATTAGCAGATCTATTATAATTGTGTATCAATAGTTAAAAGGATGAAAAAGTTAGGTATTTATATTTCTCAACTTAGTTTTTATGTGAATTTGGAAACAAAGAATAGTGAATCAACATTGGCAGTAATCGAAAATAATGAATTCAAAAGATTAACACATCTAGCTTTGAGATTTAGATCTGCTACAGACGAAATTTTGAAGAATTTTCTATCATAGAAGTTGGCTAAAGAGAGATTAGAGTGCGAGGAACTATATAAGAGGAACAGGAAATTAGATGAAGGATTACAAGAAAGAAATTGGGAAAATGATAATTTAAGGGCAGAATTGAGAAAGTTCTAGGAAGAAAGGGACTCGACAGTCTAATAGTTACTACTCGAGGAGTAAAAGAAAATAAATGAATTGAAGTAATATTGTTATTAAATTTTTTTCTTAGAGAATAATAGATAGCTAAAGAGACAAACCTTGTTAGAGAGAGTGAGCATGAGAGAAAACTAATCATAGATAAGTATGAAAAGACTGTGAATGATTTGCAACATAAAAATCAATAGCTTTATCAATCTAATTAAGAATTGACTGAGATAAGGAACGAGCTTTCATAGAGTGAGAGAGAATTGAAGAATAAACTTACAAATCTTAATACAGAAATCAATTAATTGTATAAGGAGGTTAGTGAACTAAGATAAACAAACAAAGAATTGGACCTTCTAAAATATTCTTAAGAACGAAATTTAATTGAATTGAGAATATAAAAGGAAAGTCTTGAGAAAATTATGAATGAAAAGGAACAATATATAGGAAATAAATAATAATTAGTGGAAAATGAAAAGAAATAGAATGTATAAATATAAATTATTATAGTAAATTCTAGAAGAATAAGTCTAAAATTAGAAAAAATAAATAGAAAAGCTTGAGAATAGGTTACAGTAATGTAGTGACGAAGTAGTCAAGGGTAATTAGATAATAGAGAAGTTATAAAGTGAACTAGGCAAGTAAAAGGAGAAAATAAAGAATAAGAATTCAGTTGTACTCTAGCAAGAGTAGGCAGTTCAATAATTATAAGATAATAACGATTCTTTACATAAATAGTTAAATGAAAGTATTTATTTAGATAAAATTATTTAGTTAGGAGAGAGAAAGACACTTATGAACTTCGATTTAGAGAGATTGATTCATAAAATTAGGATTTAAAGGCTAAATTGGTGGAATCTTAAAAATTAATTGAATCAAACAACCAGATGATTTAATATTTAAATAAGTGCTTGAATGATTCTAAGGCAGCTCCCCAAATGCCATTAGCAGGAACATTCAAGAGTAACACTTTCAGCAAGTATACAAACCCTCTTTAAGAAGATGTAATGAAAATTAATATTCTTATAGAAAAGTTTCCATAATACGAGTGTTTAATATCCTTAATAAAATATATCCTAGTTATCGAATGCAACAATATCCAATCGTTTTAATTTTTGAATATAAAAATAATAATAATTCAAAACTAAAAAAGTGAAGGTTTTCTATTTACAGGTTTGCTATTTAATAAATTATGTATTGATTATGCAATATTTGATCTTGTTTTTTCTACACTAATAGGCTTGTCGTTATATCGACAACTTAGGACTTTAAATAAATAAAATCTTACTTGGTTTTATATCTGAATTCAACTTAATATAGCTATCATCATTCAATTTACTTAAATTTAATTTCTTCTTTCCATTCAAAATAGATCTTTCAATCTCAATATACTTTTGATGAGATATTTTTATCTCTTATGGAAGTCCCTAAGATAAATTAATACTTATACCTACATAACCCATGGATGTCTAAGTGCATCTAATGGAGTAATTCTTTAACTAGCTTCCCAAGTGAAACACTTAAGTAAAAAATCGACAAAATCATCATTAGTAGTTTTAAGTATTTCATGCAATTACTTATTTAGAACATTTTTTTTAGGATTTCCTTCCTCATCAAAGAAATATTTCCTTCTTGGAAGCTTCTAAGCCCATTCTTTCTATGGTGCCCCAATAACTTCCATGATAAGCCCAACCTAATGCATCTCATCCTCTCCTGGAAAAATGGGTTATCCAATATGTAATTCAGCAATCAAACAAGCAAAACTCCACATATCAATCTCCATTCCATATTTTAGTCCAAATATAACTTCAGGTGCTCGATAATACCTTTTATAATAATGATATTTTTTATACCTACTTTGTATATAAGTGTAAACTTATTGACCTGTAAAACAACTAGAGCCAAAATCAACCATTTTAATTCCGGATTTAGTGCTATCCTACAATAATATGTTCTCTGGTTTAATGTCACAATGAATTATTTTGTGTTTGTTTAAAAAATTCAACGATGTGAGTATTTATATTGCTATCTTTTTCAATAAATCTTGATCAAACCCTCTATATCTTTTCACTCTTAGAAGTTCATAGAGATTTTAGTCTAATTTTTCAAACACTATACACTGATGCCCCCTGAATAGGAAACTATCCTCTATTACGACTATGTTTGATATTTGATTAGTGTCCTACTCTTTAATATATTTTAATATATTTGCTTCTACTGCAGCCTATTTTTTGAGTTTTTCTTAATTTCTGATCATTTTCATAGCAAATATTCTTCTAGTCCTATGGTCTTTCACTTCGAATACTTGTCCGAAACTACCCGACCCAAGAAGGCTTATGATTTCATAACGGTATTAAATATGATCTCTAACTTGGCATACATATTCTCCATCAGGTGAGTCTAAATTTTTAGCAGATTTATAGTAGTAGATCATTTTGATGTCAGTTAATTCTTGAGTTTCCATTTTAGTCAAGGGATACGAGCGAACAAATGTGTCTATATTCATGGGAAATTTGCAAATCCGTTACATATTCTCCTTACCAATTGGAGATCTTGTCGATAGCATCTATTTCAGTGAGTACTATTTAGTAGTTTGTTTCATCGGTTTTATAGGCTTAAATTTAGAGTCTTGGAGAAAGCTATTATTGGGACTAACACTAGCAGGACTTAGAGGGCTAGTGTCAATTTTACGTTTTGTGGACAAGGGGTAGTTTAGGAAGCTGGTCTGCTTCATGGCTGAGATGTCCAAATGGACAGAGAATTTTTTTCTGTCTTCGAATTTCATATCTGTTAATTTTAATGAACTTAAAAGAGTAGGAATCAATAAATGATTATTTTAGAGAAGATGGCCGATTTATTGGTGAATACATATTTCCAGACTACAAAGTGATGAGAGGCTACATTGGAGGTTACGGAGATGAACTTAGACTCTATTACACTAGATTTGATCCTCCAGTGAGGGCAGCATCATTATGCATCGTTCATGGATTCGGAGAACATTAAGGAAAATTCTTGCATGTATATATTATTATGACAAGATCGCTGATTTATTTGCTAAACACAACTTTGTAGTCCATTTAGTTGATTTGAGAGGATTTGGGTATTCTGGTGGTCCAAGAGGCTCTTAAACTATTTAATTATTGCACATGGATGTGGAAGTGCTTCTCAGATAGGTTTCGAAAGACCTTCCCCTATTTTTGTATGGACATGCCATGGGAGGCCTATTGATTGTGAGTCTCTTAATTAGAAATCCTCATTTGAAGATTGCAGGAGTAATAACAACATCGCCTATGTTTGGATTCCCTCAAGATAGAGAACTCAAAGGATTTAAATATTATGCAGTAAAATACTTGGGGCATTACTTAGAAGTATAATTCAATAAAATAATCAGGATCTTGTTATAAATATCAAAACTAATCCTACAGCATTGACTAAGAACAATCAACATGTTCAAAGGTACTTTGAGGATAAGCTCATGATGCCCTTTTTGGGAATAGGTATGGCTTAAAGCATCCTTTAAACATTATAATTTGTTAACTAAAACCAACATAAGTTCAGAATACCTATTTTGATACTGCATGGCAAACTTGATTCGTTAGCCAATTATCATGACTCAGAGGCTTTTTATGAGAAATGTGGTTCAAAAGATAAAGAGCTCAAACTATTCGAGAATGGATATCATGAATTATAGCATGATATTGAATTCGAAGAATTAAAGCAGATAATGCCTTAATGGTGTTTGAATAGACTTAAAAAATCAGAAACATTAGGAATATTGCTATAATCTAGATTAAATTATGGAGTGCCAATACTACAACCAAAATATAAGTAGATAGGTGGATTGATACTATTGATGATAGTATATCTATGCTTAGTATTGAGATTCAGGAAATCCTATAGATATAGTTAATATCCTATTATACCTTTTTTAATGATTTATAAATATTATTTAAAATGAGAAACCAAGGTAACTTCGGAAGGAGGGGAAGAGGCTTCAGAAAGCAAAGAGGCGGAGGGGGAGATGGTTTCAGAGGTCCTCGATAGTAGGGAAGATTCAGATAAAATGAGGGCTAGTTTTTTTAAAAACGAGGAGGATTCAAACAAAGAGATGGAAGATTTAGAAATTTTAGAAATTTCAGAAATTCCGATGACGACGGTTTCAAGAGACGAAATGGTTTCAAATAACGATTTCGAACAGGTGCTGCTGCAAGAAATCCAAAATTAAGTTTGAAAGATAAACTAGATTAGGGATTAGACAGATATAATAAAAAAGATGACAAATGTAATATAAAACACAAAAAATATAGTTTCAAGATTAGATGAAGGATTAGATAATTATTTCAAGAGAACTACAGATACTAGAGAAAGTAAATCACTCGATTAAGGCTTAGAGGATTATTGGAAAAAAAATAATTGATATTATTTAAAACATAAAAATAAAATGGAAATTTAATATGAAATACGGCCATTCAATATAAGAGTATTAACATCTAATGCTACAACAACTAGGCTATTATTTGAAAGCAAATACTCTAACTTTACATGTGAGATGTATGAATAAATTATAAATTTTCACATAGATAAGGGCCATAATAAAGTCAATCACAAATTTGTGAATTCAAAGTCTAAATAGAGGATGAATTGATTAAAAGAGATATTTAGAATCTACTCCAATATATTGTGCTTTCAGATACATATTAAAAATAATAATTTACAATCTCATTTGATGGTGATGTAAATTATTGTGCAGCAATTAATTCATTATATAAAGCCATGATCACCCATCACATCAGAATGAGGGATTCTTTTGCAGCATGTTCATCGTAGTTCAAGGATAATTTGTTAATCGATTAAGAGGAATATGACATGCAGATAGTGTATTCTCTCTATGAGAAGAAAATAATATGTATGCACTTGAAAACAATCGATCATTATAGTGATGTATAATATTTTAATAGAATAGTTAATTTCTGGTTGTGTGAGTGGTTGTGAATTGTTATTATCTTGATAAAATATTTTATTATTATTATGGATCCTACTTCTTTCAAGGCAACTAGAGTTAAATTAACAGATTACGAAATATTATAGACATTGGGGACAGGCTCATTCGGAAGGGTAAGATTAGCAAAGAAGAGGGAAACATAAGAGTTCGTTGCATTGAAAATGTTAAAAAAAGCAGAAATTGTGCGTTTGAAACAAGTGGATCACATCATTTCTGAGAATGCAATCTTATCTAACATATAACACCCATTTCTGGTTTGAAATATTTTTTTTATTATTAATAAGATCAAAATGCTCGGTTTCACTCAAGATGAACGATATTTATACTTTTTATTGGAATATGTTTAAGGAGGAGAATTATTTACATATTTGAGAAATAAGGGTAAATTAGAAGTTGATGAAGCTTAGTAATTTTAGTTTATAATATTAGATTCTATGGAGCATAAGTTGTCCTCATGTTCGAGTACCTACATTCCAAGAACATAGTTTATAGAGACCTCAAACCCGAAAATCTCCTAATTGGTGCAGATGGTTATTTGAAATTGACAGATTTTGGATTTGCCAAATTTATCGAAGGGAGAACATACACACTATGTGGAACACCTGAATACTTAGCGCCAGAGATCCTTCTCAATAAAGGTCATGGCAAACCTGTAGATTGGTGGTGTCTCGGAATTCTTCTCTATGAAATGTTAGCTGGAATCGATCCGTTCAATGATGAAGATCCAATGGCTATTTATTAAAAAATCCTCAAGGGTAAAGTTAAATTTCCCCGAAATTTTGATAAGTATTTATTAATTCAATCATTTAGGGATGCAAAATCATTAGTGAAACATTTATTAGTTGCTGATTTGACTAAAAGATATGGAAACTTAAAGGGTGGGGCTAATGATATAAAAATGCACAGATGGTTTGCAACTTTAGATTGGGAATTATTAATTTAAAAGAAGATAAGTCCCAAATATAAACCAGTCGTGAAGTAAATATTAGAATTAAAAATTAATAGAAATAAGGGTGATGCATCTAATTATTCAACATACCCAGATAGTACAGAATTACCAAAACCTATAAGACCAGCAGATGACCCATTTATAAATTGGTGAATATCATATATTATGTTATTTCATATGAGCTTCATATTCTACTTGTGACTCAAAGTATAAATAGCAACTCTCTTAATCGCAAGAGAAAAAGTCTTCTTTATCATCTAACCTCTTGTAATCTGTAATTATATCATCACAAAATCTGCAAAATGTTTTCCCATCAATAAAATAGCATTCATAACACATAAGATGTTAACATGGCTGCATCACCACCCTAACAGTTATGGGGAAATCACAGATTGGACAAAATTTTGCTTTCTTCAAAATCGATTTAGGATTAAACTTTTTTTTTATAGATTATATTACCTCTGTCTTAGATAATTATGGATTGTATCTTAATTGATTGTCCATTGGCGGGTAAAAAGGATATTGTTATTGTATGGGTTGCTATGCCATTTACAATTAAATTATAAAATTTATATTAATATATTCAAAATAATTGATCAATGTTTTCTGATTCAGAAACGATTGAAAACAATTTATCCGGAAAGCAAGTAATATTCTTTTTGAATTCCATATATTCTTATTTATTTTTAATTAAGAAACTAATTCCCATTTGAGGACTTAGTTCTTTCAAAGCCATAATTTTCATTTTACCCTTAAAGGTAGCTTTACCACTTTATTATACATAATGAGGATCCATGTAAATAGCATTTTTACCCTAAAACCCTAATAATAAGTATCCTTTATTTCCTTTTCCACACAAACACCCATTAAATTATTATAACACCATATACTATTATAATTATCTTATATCTTCTCCACTAAGTACTTTAGGATTTATAATTAGATGAACAACAAACAAGATTGGAACTTGAACTTAAGTATCAAATTAGTCTTCTATTATACAGCCCTCAATAAAGTTATGTAAAATGAATGCTGGGTTTTATTTATTTATGTCAGCCATAATGGTCATAATTTGAGGACCTTTATATGATTATCCGACTTTTATTTGATAGTCTTCTGCAACACTTAAAATTTATTATATAGAATAAGGAGAAATATTATTATTTAATTGATTATCTTCAAACAAAATTTCTACTTGATCGTATCCTAATCTCCTATATGTGTTCTCTACTTTAATTAATTATTTACAGCTATTAGCATTTATGCCACTCTCATCATACAACCCCACCCTTAATCGGATATTATCTTCCCTCTATATAGTATGTCAGATCTGTATGTTATCCATATGAACTTTTCAATTTGTTCCTCCAAATTTTCCTTAAATGCACAATCCACCCCGAGTATGAATACAATTTAATTCATTTTTATATCCTTCTAAAAGTATGAATCTACTTGGAAAGCGGTATTAGTCCTACATGATAATATTTATAATTCTACAGCATTGACATGAATCTAGATGTATAATCTTGCTTACGTTGCATTTTATATTTATTTTTAGGAATATATTATAATTAAAGAGAAAATAATATATATATAAAAAAAAGAAAAAATTCAATTTTTAGTATTTAATTTTTCACGATTTAAACATCCAAATGCTTGAAATACCTTATCCATAAACCCAAGTTCTTCTTATCTCTATTATTATATTTCTCTCATTTCGTGAGCCATCTATTATCTTTATGAAACTCTAGTAGTTCTTGTTTTGAACTCATCATCAGCATACTATGAATAATAATAATGAATACATTTGATGCAGCTGTAGATTTGGTGGGTTGATTTTGGGATTTAGATAGATAATCTTATGGTTTTATATTATTTGAGCTTGAATTGTTAGATAAAATGAATGATCTAATATAGTTATAAATTAAATACCTTGTTTATATTTGATCTTATTGTGGAGAATTTGATCTATCCCTATAAGACTTTTCCTCCTTGTATACATATGATTTGATATCAATATTATATTGCTTGGCATATTTCTTCATCCAAAAGTTTTCAAAAATTTATGCCATAGTTAATCGATCACTTGGATTGAACTTAAGGATGTCTAAAATCAAAATCTTGGCATCAGAAGATATTTGAGGATCAAATACTATTGGTGCCTGTTTAGTTATATTGGAGCATTTTTCAGCCTCAGTTTTCCCTTTGTATGGAGCGAATCCATGGAGTAACTCATAAAGTAAAATTCCTAGACACCAAACATCTAAACTATAATCATGAGGTCTATTGAGGAGCATTTCAGGAGCCATATAATCTAGAGTGCCACAGAAAGTGGTTCTTTTATTGTTTTAATTAGTTTCAGCAGACCAACCAAAATCGCAAACTTTAATATTTCCTTAAGCATCTAGAAGTAGATTTTCTGGCTTCAAGTCTCTATGAATGATATTTTTTTTGTGTAAATAATCTATCCCTAAGCATGTTTGGAAGAAATAAACAAATGCCTCATTTTCAGGAAGTCTCTTTCTTTTACGTAGATAACTGAATAAACTACCGTTTTCTATTGAATTATTAAATAAACAATACCAGCAAGTTCCAATATTAAGAACACATTTTCCTTATCCTCAAAATAGTGGAATAGTTTAGTAACGTGGGGATGTTAAAGTCTTCTTTAAATCTTAATTTCCCTCTTCAAGTTTTCAACAGAGCAGTACTCAAATATTTATTTTTTATTCATCTGAGATATATATAAAATTTTTTACGATTTTCATAGCATAAAATTATCCATTCTATCTATCTCTGACTAATTTAACACATCCATAGCTACCCTTTCCAAGTTCGAGCTTATTATCCTTGATAACCACCTCAAAGTCCTCTGCAGAGCGTCTAATACTCTTTAAAGTTGAAGCAGAATCATTTAATTATGGTTTACAAACGAATTTATGTGATGTAGTCCTAAAAAATATTGTTGTTAAAAAATACCAATCCAAATCTCTGCATCTCTAAGAGCAATAATTGATACACCGACAGATTGAACACTCTACCACAGGCATCTGATGTGATGGATTTTTGTGAAAGTAACAAAACTTATTGGAACATTAGTTCATTTTTTTGTCTTTTTAATATAATTATATATTTCTTTATCTAATAAAATAACGCATATTCATGCCACTATGCTTTATCCCAATGAGGCCAATTTCGATCTTGATTGTTAGGGTGAAACTATGCTGCCATCTTATATTCCTAAAGACTTGAGAATGTATGGATTTTAAATTGTATAGGGGTTTGGATTAGTCAACGGATTATAAGCCTATGATTAACTTGCTCTACTGGATTCTTAATTTGTAGATCTTGACTATATTGATAATTAATCATAAATACCATTTATGTTAATTAGTCATAGTATTATATTTATTATTCCTTTCTTCTTTTTTGATCATTTGATTTCTCCTCTTAATAATTCAATGCCTCTTACTAAACATTTCTTCTTGTTTCCTATAAATATTCGTTATGCTGATTTCTCTTCTACTATTTCTCCTAAACCTAACTAGCCAATATGGATTGATAATCGGTTTTTAGTTTTTATTGCTGGCTTTACTTACTTTATTAATCATTTTCTTCTTATAATTATTTTTATTGAACTTATTTCTCAATAAAATCATCAATCTATTTATTCTTTGATGTGTTATCATATTTGCTAAACTAATCCTAATATATATTTTATTTTTATGAAACTTATTAGAAATACTAAATTAATTATTAATAATACATTCTTATAATCTTATTCTATTTTCAATTATCTTTGTATCTCTTATTAATGAAGATCAAGAGCAGAATTTCTTTCATATTCCTTTTGTTCTTTCTATCTTCGTTTCTTTTCCTCTGCTTCCCTCAAAGATTATTCAGCAATTTAACGCAGTTACTCTTTTTTCTATCTTTTAACATCTTCTTCAAGTGACTTTTAATTTTATGCATTAAGTAACATTTATTATTCCTAAACATACTACTGTTGTCGAAGTAGATCAGTTTATGATTTTTGTTATTATAATAATGTGGCATTTTAAAATTGCATATCATTTCTAAGCAGTTACTTTTTATTTAATTATTCCTACTATGCCATTTATTTAGCATACTCATTCATTTCTCTTATCTAATTATGTTCCTGTTATCTAAGCAATTCCTCCTATTATTTTTTCTAAAATGCCAATTATTATTATCGTTCGAGTTCATTCCTTTGATGAATAAAAAAGAATACCTTAGAGCATCAGCTTTGAGATTTTTGAGAGCCCTCTCTTCTTGGCGCATTTGATGGTAAAGACTTGGAGGAACATTTGGTACTTCATAATTATTATTCATAATATCAATCCCAATAAACTTTATGTGTTACGATATTGTAGAAATCCTCTAGTGTTACAAATCCATCATCGTCTCTATCAGCCTAAGAATGATAAATATAATTACTCTCTTGAACATTGTTTAAATTTATTCATCAGTCATTTCTTCACCCAAATCTTAGGCCACTCTTTTGAGTTCATCCCAAGTAATTCTTCCTAATAATATATTTTTTATTTTTTACCCTCTTTATTCCAATCATAAATTGAGAATACCTTCTCAACTTAATCCCTTGAAGCCCTATCAGTTACCTTAGCTGTTGCTAATTTCAAGAATTCTCCGAATTCAATCTATCCTGAATTATCACTATCCACTTCAGCCAGAACTTAATAAATGAATTTTGCTTCTCCCTTGAATCCCAACTCCTCAAAAGCAGCCTTCAATTCATTAGGATCAATGGTGCCACTTCCATCGTGGTCAAACAAGTCAAAGGCAGCCTAATGTTAAAAAAAAAAGATATACTTTAACTTCCAACACTTCGTCTCTTGAGACATGAATTCCTGTCACATAATCATCAGGATCAAATGCCTTAGGCTTTGGTGGAGCGGGAGGTGGTGGAGGTGGAGCCTATTTTGCTTAAGGTGCTTAAGGTTTCTTATCCTATGGTTTCGACATAATAAAAATTTATGAATTTATTTGCCAATAACCTCATCATAAGTACTACAAATATGACCATATCGAGTTTATTTGCCAAAACTATGGATATCTGGCAAATAAATAAGATATGCATGGTTAGTTTCATACTGGTTTTGATTTTGAGAATGTTCAAGATTAAACAAATAGATATAGGTGTTCGTTCAATTTTGTATGGAATCATCAAAGCACTCTATTATAGTGTCTCACTATATTCTCTTGTTGTGTTTTCATTCATAATGTACTTATATATTCAACTAGATCTGATTTTGTTGATCAATTGAATCAATTCAATAAAATAAAAATGTCTAAGTTTGCCATTATTGCAATTATCATAATATTTGGAATTAATGGAGACTTTAATGAACAATTAGAATTAGTATTTGTAATGGTTTTAGAGAGGGTTTTAAAAAATTTAATATATTCTTAAAGAAAGGAAGAAAATACTATAAGTGATATAATAGCCATAATCGTATTTTTAATAGCAAGTTTAGCAATTGCTATATTTGAATTAATTAATTAATAATTGATTGAAGAAGTAGAAATTGAATTAGAATTTCATAATTATGCTATATGGTTTTGTTTCATGATATTCTTATTTTTTATATCCATAAATAGAATGACACTTGCCTATAAGCTCAAAAGATATAAATTGTAAGGACTTATTTAATGCATTCTATTTGGAGTTTTTTAATTAACAATAGAGAATCAATATAACACACAAATTGTTTGGCCCGCATTAATATTTCTGATGGTATTAGACTTCGTAGAATACCAACCAGATACAATATCATTGTAATAGTATGATGAAATTTCTTTAAATTCCTTTATAGATCATATAAATAGTCATAAAGATGCTAGAAATCTTTTAATCCAATTGATTATGAATTTCTCATTTATGTTTGTGGAATTAATTTATGGCTTTCTAAGCAATAGTTTAGGCTTAATCAGTGACTCGTTACATATGTTGATAGATTCAAGTGCTCTAGCAATTGCCCTTTATGCAAATTACGTCAGTAAAAAGAAACCATCAACAACATTTACATTTGGTTATGAAAGAGTAGAGATTTTATCTGGTTATGTTAACGGAATATTCTTGCTATATGCAGTTATTGAAATTATCTCTGAATCATTTGAGAGATTGATGACTCCATAAGAGGTACTTCCAGAAAAAATGATCTTGGTCTCCATCATAGGCTTGTTGGTTAATTTAGTAGGATTATACTTTTTCCATGGTCATGCTCATATGCCAAGTGAAAACTCATGCAGTCATGATCACAATCATAATCTATCTGGAGTTTATCTACATATTCTTGCTGATGCATTGGGAAGTGTAGCATGCATAGTTTCTGCCCTACTAATTTACTATTATGATTTCAAATTGTCGGACCCAATAACATCAATCATTATTTCATTACTAATCCTTGGAACCACATTTAATCTGATTAAGGACACATCTAAAATCCTTTTAAATCAATTACCCTTATTTGGAAGAAAAATATAATTTAAGATTTTGGAATAAGTAATATTTACTGTATGATTAGTTTAAAGAAAAAAATATCAAATATGAAGAGTTCCAACTATGGCAATTTAAAAACAAGAAGCTAGTTTGCACTGGGAAATTTTTGGATTATTCCCAATAGTCCGAAATTCATGAAATTCTATAATTATTCCCACAAATAAGCTTTTAAGGAATAGATTTTGTTGATTGATTTATATTAAAATGTAAGAATTAAAGAGAAGTCAAAAAAAACTGATAATCTGCATGGTTGGACTTCCAGCACGAGGCAAAACTCACATCTCATTCAAAATCAATCGGTACTTAAATTGGATCGGAGTAAAGAGCCAAATGTTCTTTCTAAACACTTTGGTTTATGAAGAGAAAAACGTTGATTTCAACATAGAAATAGACCCATATAAAGAAGAAGTATATTTTTAATAATATTTAAGTACATCTAAATGAAGTAGGAGCTGAAGTAAAAGCTTTAAAATAAATTATCTCTTTTCCTCTAAAATGGTGGTGATGTAGCCTTGTATAATGGCATATGTTATACTAGAGAAGAGAGAGCATAAACGATGGAATTTTTCAACACCTTACCAGATGTTAAAGTATTTTGGATTGAGTCCATATGTGACGATGAAAATGTTATTTTGGAGAATATTATCAATTCAAAGATAAAAAACCATTTGGATAAATAAGAATAGCTTTAAAAGTTTACTTAAAGCCTAGAATCCATTGCATAAGTTTATGAAACCATTGAGAAAATAGAAAATATCTCATTTATTAAAATTATAAATATAGGAAGGTTAATAAAATTATACAAAGTAGATGGCTATTTACAATCGAGAATAGTTTCATTTATGCTTAATCTGCATATAACATCAAGACCAATATTTTTATGCAGGTCAGGTTAAACTCTATTCAACTTAGAAGACAGAATAGGTGGGGACTCCGAGTTAAGCATTAAAGGGCATGCATTCTCTAATAGATTGGCTGAATATTTTGAATAAGAATTAAAAGGCTATATAAAGGAGAATTAACAAATTAGTCTCATAACTTCAACATTGAGGAGAAGTATTCAAACAGCAGAAGTGATAGGATAAAGATTGAATGTCTAGCCTCTATACACCAAAACCTTAGATGAAATTGATTATGGACTGGTGGATGGGTTAACTGTTCAAGAATTAAGGTCTAAACATTAAAGGGAAGTTTTAGAACGTAAAAAGAATCCATTGGATTTTAAATATCCTAGAGGGGAATCATGCAGAGATGTTATTAATAGAATAGAACCAGTTATTTTTGAAATAGAACGATGTTAAGGACCTATTATTGTGATAACTCATGTCACTGTTATGAAATGTCTCTATGCATATTTCTAATGTAATTAAATTACAGAAGTTCCTAATATTGAATTTCCAGGAGGTTTGGTGGTGAGATTGGATCCAGGAGCTTATACAAGCCAAGAATCTAGAGTTTAATTGGAATATTGATATAAATATTTCTTTAAATACTTTTTTTTTTTAATTTTTGCACTCAAATGGGTCGTAAGAAAATTGACATCAAACACATCGAAGATAAGCAGCAAAGAAATGTAAATATTAATTCCAAACAAAGATTACATTCAATAAAAGAAAGATCGGACTATTGAGGAAGGCTGCACAGCTGGCAGAACTATGCAATACTTAAATATATCTTGTATTCAACGACTTATGTATTTTTATGATAAATTTAAAGCTGGAAATGTTATAACATTCAAGACAGATGAATTGGATATGTTAGATTCCCCTAAGAAGAAAGCCTATACCTTGACTCCCAAAGATGTACATTTTATATTTTAATTCTAAGTATCCATCATTTAGAATCAGAAAACAGAGGAAACTAAGATAGAAACAAAAAAAGAAGGAAGAAACACTCCAACCCAAAATTGAAGATCAATAAGATTTGAAGATTGTTACCGAATGCACTGGGTTCGACGATCCTGCTCCATCTAAATACTCAATATCAAACTTCTTTTTCTTCCCATAACATTTCATGAAAAGAGAAGGAGCCCTTTGAGCTATTTTATATCAATTTATTCAATATTTACACATAACTAAATATTTATATATTATATTCATCTATTAATTTTTTTCTTCTAAGCAGTTCGTGGACTA